>KE505645.1:88400-109126 GCA_000441515.1 Elaeis oleifera
CTCTTTTCTTTAGATAGAGCTTCCATTTGTTTCAAGAGATCTACTTTTTCTTTGGTCAAGTTTTTTATATTCTACAAAAGATCTTTTTTTTACTCAAAATTTATTTTTCTCTTCGGCCAAAGATAGATTAGATTTTTTAAGCTCTTTATTTTTCAGCCTTAACCTCTTTAATTCATGTATTAAATCATTAAAGACCTCAAACAACTCATCGAGAGTAAATTTAGAAGAGGTTTAATTCAAGGTTTATCTCATCATCATCAGCTATGAGACAATGATTTACTACTTCTTCTTTCTTATTTTTCTTTGTTTCTCTTACTCCCCCTTAATTAATGATTTCTTTTCCTTTGTTTCTTTTCTTTTTTTTTCTTTCATCCTCATGAGCCATGAGGCATATGCCGGGGTGAGCTTTCTTATCTTCTTGGAAGCTTGATGTCTCTTCTTGATTTGCTTTCTCCAAATTTATTTTCAATTTTTTTCCAAATTTATTTAGCTAAAATACATGAAAAAATCAAGTTAAATTCATTTAACTCCAACAAATAATTAAAAATATTCATAGTCTTAGTATTTAGTTGGATTATTTCTTTATCATCTACTAATGCATTAGGTGTGTATGAGCCATTGATTATAATTTTTCATAAGTTATAATCTTATGCTTGTATGAAGATCTTCATCCTAGCTTTCCAATAAATATAATTTAATCCATTAAATATTGGGGGTCTACTATAGAATAACCTTTATTAAGAAAAGATTCTATTTTAGATTGCAAGATCTTTTACTCTAGACCGTTAAGTCAATAACTAATATTAGAGCACCTGCTTTGATATCATTTATTGTCCAGAGGTAGCAACCTAAGAGGGGAGGTGAATTGGGTTGTTTAAAAATTTTAATCAAATTTGCTTTCTAAATAATAATGTTTCTTAATTTAAATGTTAACTAAGTACTTGTGATGTGATCAATATGTGCAGTAGCAAAAGCAAATGATCAACAAAACTTTGCAACAAATAATCTAATAAAAAATAAGAACTAAAAGCAAGTAAAGCAAGAAAGTGAAGAAAGCAATGCACAATCACAAACACATAAAATTTTATAGTGATTCAGTACAATCTTTACCTACATCCATTTTTCAAGTTTCTCTAGAAATTTTTACTATAATTTTTTTTGATTATAGTATATTTGTTTTCCAAGCTTACAAACAAAATTTAGTTGATTTTTAGAATCACCAATCAAAACCTTATACTGTTATTTTCCAGCTCACTAACAATCCAATTAATCTTTTAGGCTCACTAACCAAACCTTACACTCATCTAATTACGGACTTGAACCAGCCTAATTCGAAGTTTTTTTTCTTCCAAAAAAACTTGTAAAGAAATTATAAAATGAGATAAAGATTTCAGTTCAAATAAAACAAACAATGAACTCTTTTATGCATGAAGAAGAGGCTAAAAAGATCGCTTGATTGAAGCTTGATTTCTCTTCTTGCAATGTTGAGAGGATGCTTAAAATGCTATGGATAAGTGCTCTTGAAATGCCCTCTGAATTTAGGACTTAAAAATCTCTTTTTTTTTCTTGTAGATGTGTAATGTAGCACACTCTTATTCTTGAAGATGTCTCACTTTAAGCTCTTATTTCCTCAAAAACTTGCTTTCAATTTGATTCTCTAACCTTTAATATATTTAGAGATGGATGAAGAGTAAGTTCTAACCATTGAAAGCTCTGAAATAGCTGTTGGAGTGGAGAAATAGCCATTGAGCAACGATCAGAAATTAGCCGTTAAGCCTGTCAGGAGCCGTCGAGTCGGCTCGAACTGATCTCGAGTCGGCTCGATTTAGATTCTAGCTAGCTCGAGCTTGTTTCGAGTTGGCTTGAACTACAGAATAAGATTTAATTTCTAGAGTACTGACAAAGTCAGTTCGGATCTTGCTTCGAGCTGTAGAACTTGAATTTCAGCTTTCTGTCCACATAACAGAGCTAGCTCGAATTTATCTTAAGCTGGCTCGAACTGCAGATTTGAAAACTAACTTTCTATCAACCTGAGAGAACTGGCTCAGATTTTGTTTTGAGCTGGTTCGACCGGCAGAATCCAAAAATCTCTTCTCTGTCACCCTGAGAGAGCTGGTTCGGATCCATTTTGAGCTAGCTTAGCAGTGTGCCAAACCAAAGTATCAAGGGTATTCTATGCCAGAGCTAGCTTGATTTTTGGATGGGTCGGCTCTAATTCTTTTAGGTAGTTTTCTTATGCTGAAAGTCTTCAAAAATAATTTCACTTAACTCAATTAATCTTCAATTATACTTAGAGTCTTTCAATGGCATTTTTTCTCATTTGACCTTCCAAACTTGAATTTCTTGGCCTCAATCTCTTCTAAATAATATTTCATGTTTCAATTTATTTTTTCTTAATAAGCCATTCTTATTTCACTAAAGGAGTTGGCTCATCTTGCTATGGGGTCGACTCCACTAAGTCTCCTCCCATTTTTGCTTCTGTTATATTGGGATCCCCTTCATACCTCTTTTATTTGAAAGTTGAGCCCATAGGTTGTTAGCCAAAATTTGTAGTTTTATAAGGCCTGATTCTCTCGACCATTGGAACACATTCTGGCCATTTATTTGAAGAAAAATCTTTCGCTAGTCATAGAACAAGGTTGTTAGTCGTGGGCATTGTCATGGCCTTCATTCGGGTGGCTAGTCGAGCTGGCGATTTGAAGTGAGCATAGGGTTGAGGTCTCAAGCCCCCATCCGATGTGGCTTCGCCAAATTACTTTGGATGCTCACTATGGGAATAGTTGATCTAGTCCTTAGGTCATCTGTACAGTACTTGCCTCCCACTCTTGAGTTCGAAGTGGTCTTTCAACTTTGGATGAAGGGAGTACTTACCTTGGTGGTCGAACTACCGACCCGATTCCCACATGGATGCATCTGCATTACTATGCTTTGAAAAAGCTTTTGAGAACTAATGATGCATCATTTTGCGACCTGTGCTGCCATTATTAGGAAGAGAATTTGAGGTGTCATGGAATGATGCTTTCGAAGAAAGAAATCTAAGGATTATCTTTGCACTCACAGGGACTCACCATATGGCAGTAAGTCTCGAGGTGCACTTTACAGGTTGCCTCATATGGCTTAATGATGGGAGGTGTGATGAAGAGTCGCAAGGTTTGTTGCTCCCAAGGTTGGCCAAATGACAAAATCTAATGATTCGATGGCCAAATCCATACCATTGGTGGTTTGTATAAATAGATCACCCATCTGGTTAGATTTCTTGTCATCCAATTGCTAGTTACTCTTTTGTCGTTATAGCCATTGGAGGAAATTTTTTTTTCTTATCTTGGAGTAATGAAGCTGCCATTGTCATCCATCAAACTAGTGATGAAGAAGAAGATGAACTCCTCAGATAGGGAGTCCTCATCCAAGAAGGTGAGGAGTACCCAGTCGAAGTCTCCTACTTTTGATTTATCACTACCCCTAGTGGGGACTGAGGATAACTCGGTTGTGGTCATGCTACTGCATCAGTTGCATTGGAGTCACTTCAGGCTTTTTTTCTTTTAGGCTAGGCTTAGCCTCCCTGCATGGGGTCAAATGGATTGGCGACGCTTGGGGTGGACCCTTCTTTGCCTAGGAATAGAGGAGGGTTCATCGAGGTTGTATTAGGGGTTTCCATCAAGGCTAGGTTCAGATGCATCGAGAAGTATATGGCTTCGGTGGATTTTAAGCATAAGATCATCGAGGCATCTTTGGCTACCATCATTTAGGACTGCAAGGCACACCTGCAGTGGATGGTCCTGAAGTTAGACCTAAAATACCTTTGCCCCAAGAACAGTGATGAAGAAGTTGGGGCATTTTCTTCAGATGACTGATTCTTCCTCTTTTTCGTATTTTTTTGGTGCCCTCTCTTTGATAAAATTTTGTAAATAAACTTTTCGATTAATGAAAACATATTTTCACCTTGTTACCTTTCACATGAAGTCTCATGCTTCTTTGTGATGGTTGTACTAATTAGCGCTCATTGTGATCAAGGGCTTGGGTGGCTCGGTTGGGTTAGTTCCCATAACTAAGCTAGGGTCTCCCTTGACTCCCTTTAAAGTGCTTGCTTTACTAATATACAATGGGTGAACTTTTGAAAACCGTAGACTTGTTTGCTCATCAGATGCTAGATGTTGATGGGTGCTATATCACCTTCTATGGATCAAAGAAGATGATGCATCTTAGGGATCGTGTGGCAGAGAGCTGTATAATCCAGAGGCCTAGTGAGGCCCCATTTTTAATACTGATAAGGATGGTACGCTGAAAAGGTCCATTAGTGCTCCTTTCTCTTAGAGGCATAGTTTCTGAGGCCTTTCAGATGGCAACACTTGTCACGCCATTAATAGGGTGCTTGAATCTACTAGGGCTTGCTCCCCTTTTATAATAGGGGTCCTGTTGCTCCAGGCCAGTATTGCCCTGATCATCCTTAGAATGTCGTGGTGGCATCATCTCATTCAGTGCAAGGGAATGCTAGAGCTTTCCTCCATCTGGGAGAGTCTTTGAAGGTTAAGCCCTCTATTATCATCGTCGCTTCCTTCTACTGGCAGTGTGGGGTCTCTGAAGGATTAGCCCTTGTTGGCTTCAATGGGCTGTGTGGGTCTCTGAAGGATTAGAGCCGTATGAGGTCCTCAGAGGGTTAGCCCCTATCGACTTCAGTGGGCTGTGTGGGATCCCCAGAGAGTTAGCCTCTATTAGCTTCAATCGATCGTGTGGGGTCCTCAAAGAGTTAGCCCCTATCAGATTCGATGGGCTATGCGGTGTCCTCAAAGGGTTAGTCCTTATCGACTTTAGTAGGCCATGTAGGGTCTCCGGAGGGTTAGTCTCTGCTACAGTGGTATCATGGATGCCTCAAATTTACAATTCTATGGGCTATGACTATGCTGTGAAGAGGCATGCTGTGAAGAGCTACCTTCATATGAGCTGAGCTGATCCTAATATGAACTGAGCTGATCCTGATATGAGCTCCTCTATGCTGATACGAGGTATTCTAAGCATCTATGTTGATATGAGCTGAGGCCAAAAGCAATAAATATCCTTATGTAAAGAGCACATGAAGGCTAAAATCTCTCTTAATTGACAACCTATATAATTAATAGATCGGACCCTCATCTGCCATGAGGTGACACCACTTTTCAACAAGGCCAAAAAATCAAGAACAACCTTCAAAGTTATTCAAAAGGGATATTTAAATCTTCCACTTAGTATACTACCAGCAACGGTCTCCTCACTTCATGGGAGTGATTAATGATTTGAAACTAGAAGGCTTTACTAATTCTAGTTTTCAATCTCATCCGGATGATCGTAAATTTATATTTGGGTATGTGTTCACCTGTATGGTGGTGTAGTGAGTTAAAAAAATTTCAAACAGTAAATTATTGCTGACTCAGTCATTGAAACCGAGTATATTGCTGCTAATGAGGCTGTTGGATATGGTTTTTAGAATTGAACAACCAATATCTCTTTATTGTGACAATACCAGGATAGTTGCTCAAGCTAAGGAATCAAGGTCTCATCATAAATTCAAGCACATCTTAAGATGGTTCCACCTCATTCGGATGATAGTCGAAAGATGTGATGTAATCATAGAGTGAGTTGACATCAAAATAATATAACGGATCCATTTACTAAGGCCTTATCATTGTAGCAGCTTGAACGCCACCTAGATTGCATGAGTATCAAGTATAGAGGCAATTGGCTTTAATGTAAGTAGAAGATTGAAAGAATAATATCCTACAAGCCAATCGCATATGTGATGCAATGGGATATTTTTTTATTATTTTATCTTTCAAATTTATGTATTTAACATTATTTATTAATAAATTAGGCATCTTTGATTCATTATATAATGCATCTTATACTTGTTTAAGATTATAATGAACCTCATAGATTAGGATAATGATTTTAGGATCATGATGAAATTATGTCAGTAAGATCTAAATTCTAGATAGCTCTGATCTAAAATATTTTCAATCATTGGTTCATTGAGTTGGAGATCAATGATATCAAAAAGACTGGCACATCCTATGTATGCTTGATGGAGAGGATGGTTGATCTCATAATCACTTGTGTGTGATACTAATATAAGGATGTGGATGCTCATTAGAGAATGAATTTACTGAATTGACCTATGAGAGAACATCTGATGGAGCCTTATTTGCATGTCAACTGATCGTTCTCTAATGAGAGTTGTGCAAGTGATCCTTAAACTTGAGATCACCATGGTACCTTGTGTACATGAATCTATATTTTGGTTCATTCTCTAGCTTGATTCTCTAAACCTTGTATGAGGTATTCTGGATGTGGTGAAGTGTGCATGGAGGTTGTGAGTGGTCAATAACAGATCGATCACTCCTAATAAGGAGAGCAAACATCCTATGTGATCTCATAGGATGATGATTCGGAAAGTCTTTGGCCAAAGCAGGATGATAATTAGAAAAAGATTTTTAATGCATCATCAACTGAATCATCACCTTCTGATCGAGATATATATAGATGAGCATTTGATTTTGACATGATTTCATACCATTATTTGTCTGGGATGTTATATGACTGAAAGATTGAATTGCATGATAACTTACCATTGAAAGATAATTTTGATATTTTTATCAAATTTTATCTCTTCCGGATAGTCATGACATGTCGCTAGACGTCAATCTTGACTTACGGATTGATAAGAATTAAAAAAATTAATTCAAAAATTAATTAGAAAGTTTTGATTAATTGGTGTAATTGGACTGACCTAATCTAATCGAATTAGGGGCAGGTCAAGAGCCTGGATCCACTGCTAGCTAGATTTGAAGTCTAATGGAACACACACTTTAAAATTTGATCTTTATCTAATTTTATTTGAACTTATTATAAGTTCTAAAGATTAATTTGATATGCTAGCACATTGTATTAACCCAAATTCTCAATTTGGTTAGTTCAAAGTGTTTGAGCTAGACTTAACCTATTGCCTTGAACCTAATTAGATTAGATCCATATTTAATTAGTTTCTTGCCTTTACATGAAAGTGTTTCATGTGTGAAAGAGGTTCTCTATGCCACCTACCTAAATTCAATGCTAAAATTTATGGGTGTGGTAAAAGAAGAGTCTTTCTTTTAATACATCTCTTTGTTTCCCACTTCATTTATTTCTTTCACACACCATTGATATATGATATTTATGGGTGTGGAAGAGGAAGAATTTTCTATACTTGGGACTCCTCCACACCATTTATTCTTGCATGAGGATTCATTTCTCCATGTGAGAAGTTGAAGCACCAAGAGTTGGCGCCCCTTGGGAGACCCATGCATCTCTTCATTTCCTATTTATAGGGGATGCCCCCTATAAATTTTGGAGTAGATATCCTGGCATTTGGGCATGGGATAAGTGAGGATTGAGAAAAAAATTTGGAAAAAATTAAGAAAATAAGAGAGGAAAAAATAGAAAGAGAGAGAGAAGAAGAGAGAAAAAGGCAAGTGAGGGCTGCTTGACCTAGGATTTGGTTTTTCCATGTGACTCTAGATGGTGAGATCTCTTGAGAAAAGGTTCTTAGCATGGTCCTAGTGGAGGAATCAAAGGCAAATAGGTAGTGGTGTGATTCATTCTTGGAGAAGGACATCGGTGGCATTCTTGTGAAGAAAGGCTGCAGCACTATTTTGGTTGGAAAAGATCTTGATCATCTTCCGTGTGGATCACCATTGGAGGACTTCTACCTTGGAGCTTTGTGAAGATTATTTTGCCATCTGATCATTTTCTTAGGAAGTATAATTTCTATCCTATTGCATGCTTGAATGGTTTGATCGGAGTTTACAAGGTGATTCTGGGGTTTGAGTTTCGGTATGCTAGTTTTAAGTGTTAAAACTCTTTTTATGCGTGTTGAAAAATTTTTGAAATCCATATTTCACTGCATGACTGAAACCCAATAGTAGATGGGTATGTCGATGAAGTGAATGCCTTATTAGATACGTCCTACTCCAAAACTATCCTATCGTGGATCATAAAATATGAGCCATTACCTGCTATAGCTAGCACTCTGATAGTTCCCTCGTTAGATCACCACCTGCTCTAGAATTGAAGCTACTTTCTGTCACACTCAAGTATGTGTTCTTAGGACTCAATGACACCCTCTCGATGATTATTGCATTAGATTTGACCCCTAATTAGAAAGCTTAACTTATAGGTATTCTAAAGAACATAAAGAAGCTATTGGATAGACTATTGTCGATCTAAAATGTATTGACCCTCCATCTGCATGCATCATATCAATTATGAGGCAAATGCCAAACCATATAGGGACACGCAGAAGAGGTTGAACCCAAACATGCAGAAAGTTATTAAGAAAGAGATGGTAAAGTGGCTATTACTAGGAAGATCATTTCTATTGCCATTCATTGATTAAATCCTAGAACGGTTAGTGGGTCAAAGCTTCTTTTGCTTCCTAGATGGTTATTCAGGATATAACTAAGTACCTATATTCTGGAATGATCAAGAGAAAACCACCTTCACCTACCCCTATGGTACTTTTGCTTTTCGGTGCATGTCTTTTGGACTCTGTAATGCACCTGCTACATTTCAGCTGTACATTTTGTCTATCTTTTTTGATATGATGGATGAATTTTTGAGATTTTTATGGATGATTTTTCATATTCGGTATCACTTTTGAGGATTGTCTCCAAAACCTTTCTAAAGTGCTAAAATGTTGCACAGAAATGAATTTAATTTTGAGTTGGGAAAAGAGACATTTTATGATTCGAGAAGGGATTGTGCTCGGACACATTGTATCTGAGAGGGGGGATTAAGGTAGATAAGGCCAAAGTTGAGATAATTTCAAAACTCCTACCACCAACCTCGGTCTGACAAATACGATCCTTTCGTGGTCATGCCGGATTCTATAGATGCTTTATCAAAGACTTTAGTAAAATTTTAGACCTTTGTGTGTTGACCCCGAGATTAATTTGATAATAACAAAAGCATTTAAGTATAAATTGTTAGATTACTAACATAGCTCTTGAGGATGTGTAGCTTTGAATTCAATTTACTTATTTACCTCAAGTATTTTTCAGCAAATCAAAATGGAGAACCACCAATCAAATCATTTGTGAAAGTTCTCCAAACTATACACCTTAGAAGAATTTTGATGTGGAATAAAATCAAGTAAATAAGAGAAATCTAGCTTAGAAAGAAAATTGAAGAATAAAGGCTGGTAAACAACTCTTGGCATGCTTGGCATGTAAACTAAACCGACCTAATCAGAAACTGAGCCGACCCAGTCTGAGAAGATACAGAAGATAGAAAGTACAGAAAGTAAAATTCTAGGACCCAAGGAACTGAGCCAATCTAGTTTTCAATTGAGCTGATCCAGTAAACAACCTAGCCAACTCAGATAGAAAGTTAGCCAACTAAGTTTGAGAATGCATCAAAAGACAGAAAGTCTGATTTTCAGCCTATTGAAACTTAGCCGACCAATTCAAGACTGAGCTGACCCAGTGAGGAACTGAGCCGACTCAGTGACCTATAACGGTTAGTTTTTAGAAAAAATAGTTTTTTGTCTCATGTACCTACAATAACTATTTTCGTATCTCCAACAGATCAAACACTTTTCAGAGGATCTTCAGATGATTTTAAATGGTGAGAAATATCAGCATTATATAAGAAAATCTTTGGAGCATTGAAAAATATCTTTTGGAATCCTAGTGAAGAGTTTTGGAATCCCATTAAAAGGAAGAGTGTCCTACTAATCTTTTGTTGTTCTTCCACCATAGACAAGCTGAGAGAAGTTAGGGAACCATCATTAAAGATCTTCACTTACATCTCTCAAGCATGCAAAGAGAAGAAGCCAAGCCGACAAGCAAAGCAACTCCAATTTCTTCTCCAGGCATTATTGAGCATTTCTTTCTCTTTTAAACTTCATTATTATTGTATTTGTTTTCGAGTTTCTTGGGGTGAGAAACTTGAGTTGGTCCAAGCCTAGAGTTGGACATTGTATATGGTTTGATTAGTAAGCCAAGTGTAAAATCAATCGGGATTGATTGTTAGCCATGTAAACAATCATTGTACGATTGTGGTTGGTAAGCCTATGATAAAACCAACTGGGTTGGATTGTGAGCTCAAGAAAAATAATCAGACTATAATTCTTATAGTGAATTATAGTTGAATTTTCAAGTGATTTACTTGAGGAGTGGACATAAGTGCCGAGTTTGATGCCGAACCATTATAACATTTTGAGTTTGTGATTATGTGCTTATTTATTTACTTATTGCATGCAGTTTACTGGTCTTATTAAGTACTTATTGCACAAGTATCATTTAAATTTTTAAATACCCAATTCACCCCCCCCCCCTCCTTAGGTAGCCATTCTAGGGCAACATTGTGCAACTTGCTTGCTAAGGATACTCTGTTTGTTTTTGATGATGATTGTTTGAAAACTTTCCACAAACTTCATACTGCCCTGACAATAGCACCGATTATTATGCCTCCTGATTGGTCCCTTCCTTTTGAAATCATGTGTGATGCATCCAATTTTGCAATAGGTACAGTCTTAGGACAAATAGTAAATAAGAAATCACATGTGATATACTATGCTAGTAAAACTCTTTCTGATGCCCAGCTCAATTATACTACAATGAAAAAGAATTACTAGCAGTAGTGTTCGCCCTAGATAAATTTCGATCATATCTTTAGGATCCAAGGTTCTAGTATATTCTGATCATGCTGCTTTGAGGCATTTGCTTACCAAGCTTAGATTGATTAGATGGATCCTTCTGCTACAATAATTTGATTTGAAAATCTGAGATAATAAGGGTTCTAAAAATGTGATAACAGACCATATCTCTAGAATCTTAGTTGAACACATGCAAGGCATTGATATGGTCAAGAAAAGATTTCTGGACGAACAACTCTTTGCACTTAATCATCCTCCTTGGTTTGCCCATATTATTAATTACTTGGTTATAGGATAGATTCCTTCTCATTGGTCAAAGCAAGAGAATGATCGATTTTTTTGCAAGTCAAGTACTATTTTTGGGAGGAACCTGAGATGTTTAAGTATTATCCTGATCGAGTAATTCATCAATGTGTCCTTAAGAGTGAATTTCAGAGCATTCTTACTTTTGCCACTCTCTTCCGTGTGGGGATATTTTAGTGGAAGAAAACTATAGCAAAAGTATTACAGAGTGGGTTTTACTGGCCAATACTCTTTAAAGATATACAAAATTTGGCTGTAATTGCTTAAGATGCCAACAAATAGGGAACATATCAAGGAAGGATATGATGCCACTTATCCCTATCCTACTTGTTGAGATTTTTGATGTTTGGGGATTGACTTTATGGGATCTATTCCATCCTCATATGGATTCGAGTATATTTGGTGGCCATAGATTACATATCAAAATGGGTGGAGGCTGTGGCCACAAGGACCAATGATCACAAGGTTGTGATCAAATTCATTCGGAGTAATATTTTCAGTCATTTCGACTTCCCAAGAGTTATCATTAATGATGGGGGTACTCATTTCATGAATCGATACTTTGAAACATTAATGAAAAAATATTGTATCATGCACAAAGTAGCCACTATTTACCACTTCCAAACTAGTGGTCAAGTAGAAGTGTCCAATAGAAAATTAAAGCATTCTAGAGAAAACGGTTAGATCTGACAGGAAAGATTGGTCCCTTTGATTAGATGATGTATTATGGGCCTACCATACTATATTCAAGACTATTGGCATGTCTTCTTCCCAATTAGTTTTTGGAAAGACATCATTTATCAGTTGAATTAGAATATCGTGCATTCTGGGCTATAAGGACATTCAATTTTAATATGACAAATGCGGATTCTAATAGGAAGCTTCAATTAAATGAACTAGAAGAGTTACACAATGATGCCTATGAGAGTTTCCATATTTACAAAGCTCGAACTAAGGCATTCCATGATAAGTATATTTCAAGAAAATCATTCGAGCCTAATTAAAAAGCGTGGCTTTTCAACTCGAAGTTACGCCTCTTTTCTGATAAACTTTGCTCTCATTGGGATGGACCATTTATTGTCACCCAAGTATTTCCTCATGGAGCGATTGAAATCCAAGATCTCCAAAATGGCAATACTTTTAAAGTCAATGGTCAACGTTTAAAGCCATACGTAGATGGAACTAGCAATGAAGGACAAATTGACACCATCAACTTGGTGGGTCCGATATACAAGACATGTTAAGATTCAGAAAGTCTGGCTGAAAACTCTAAACTTAGTGCTTTTTAGGAGGCTACCTAATTTTTTCATCTTGATTTATTTAGGTTTAAAATAATAAATTGACTAAGTTACATTTACTTGTAGGGACTGGGTTGGAATTATGAAGGCACCTGTCAACTCAAGAGCACATTTATCCCAGGTGACATCTCTTCTTACTCTTTCTTTTTGCCTATCACTTTATTTTTCTTACTTTATTGAGGACAATATTATTTAAGTTGAGAGAAGGGATAAATTAATAAATCCTCAAATATGTTCGTGATTATATTTATAATTATATACCTGATTATGCTTTAGACTTAAGGTTAATCATGCACTTTAAGAAATAATTGATGTACAATCTAGAGAATTTTTGAAATATCGAGGGATCAAATATTAAAAAACTCAATAAATGGTTAAGTCTAGAATGAACACCAATTTCTAAGCATTTCTAACCATCCCTATTAGCATCAATGAAGAATCTACTTTTTATAGGTATGAGTGAAAATATTGATGAATACAAAAGTTCCTTCATAGAATATAGAAAATTAAATTTTATTTTGAGCATTTTTTATCGAGTAATCAAGCTTCTTTGCCTAAGTAGAATTGGTGTTCGTGTCAAAAAGTAAAAAATATGAAGAAACCTTATTGTACAGTTAGTTTTAACCTGTAGCCTACTTAATTCGAGTTGGTGCAAGGGATGTTCTACACCTGATATCCTAGAGCCAACTAGTTTAGGAGTCATTGGCCTAAAACTCGTTATATGGGTTAGATAGAAAGCTTAAGAGATTAAGACATTCCACGATAAGTATATTTCAAAGAATTATTCAAGCCAAATCAAAAAGTGTGGCTCTTCAACTCGAAGTTACACTTCTTTCTCGATAAACTTTGCTCTCGTTGGGATGGACCATTCATTGTCACCCAAGTATTCCTTATAGAACAATTGAAATTTAGGATCCCTAAAATGGCAACACTTTTAAAGTCAATGATCAATATTTAAAGCCATGTGTAGATGAAACTAGCAACGAAGGATAAATTGACACCATCAACTTGGTGGATCCAATATATGAGACACGTTAAGATTCATGAAGTCTGACTGAAGACTCTAAACTTAGCATTTTTTGAGAGACAATTCAATTTCTTCATCTTAGCTTCTTTAGGTTTAAAAATAATAATAAATCGACTAAGTTATATTTACTTGTGGAGACTTGAATTGAAATTATGAAGGCATCTGTCAACTCAAGAGCACATTTATCCCAGATGACATCTCTCCTTGTTCTTTCTTTTGCCTATCACTTTATTTTCTTGCTCCATTGAGGACACTGTCATTTAGGTTGGGAGGAGGGATAAATTAATAAATCATAAATCCTCGAATATGTTCATGATTATGTTCATGATTATATACCTGATTATGCTTTAGACCTGAGATTAATCATACATTTTAAGAAATAATTGATGCACAGTCTAGAGGATTTTTGAAATATCGAGAGATCAAATATTAAGAAACCCAATAAATGATTAAGTCTAGAATGAAAATTATTTTTTGAGCATTTCTAACCCTTCCTAGTAGCATAAACGAAAAATCTACTTTTTATGTGTATGAGTGAAAAATATTGATGTATGCAAAAGTTCCTTCATAGAATATAGAAAAATAAATTTTGTTTTGAGCACTTTTCACCAAGTAACCAGAACTCTTTGTTTAAGTAAGCATTGATGTTTATATTAAAAATAAAAATATGAAGAAACTTTGTTGTACAGCCAGTTTTAACCCATAGCCTGTTTGATTCGAGTTAGTAAGCCTAAAGGGTGTTGTACACCTAATGCCCTAAAGTCAATTGGTTTGGAGTTATAGACCTAAAACTCATTATAAGAGTCAGACAAAAAGCTCAAGGGGTTAAGGCATTGCATCAACCGTACATGACAAAAAAAAGGAACAAAAATGCATGAAGCCTTTACACCAGCCCATCTTGGAGTGGGGAGTCGGTCAAGCAAAGATTTAAAAATTTATATTCTCTGCTTAACTACTCTATTGGATAGGATTAATATCTCGATGATATACTTCACTAATTTTTTGACTGAATATTATTTGCCTTTAAAATTTCAGATAGAATACTCATCTCTAAGCAAGAAATATATGACACTGATTTTTCTCTTACTCGAGGATGAGTAAAGTTCAAATTGGAGGGTATGATCAATGCATTAATATGACATAAGAAGTATTAAAATTTTTGCTATTTATTCTCTATTATTCAGTATTTGATGCTTCTTACTTTCTTTTTCAGGAATTGTTAATCATGGAGAATTATTCACAAGCCAACCAGCAAGGTTCCCAATGAATACATGCTATTGGCTCGTCACACATATTTTTATGGTCACCAAGCTCAAGATGAAGCCCAAGTTATAGCCAAAGTTAGCCTGCCTTTATGGACAAGTTTTCAGCCAACACAAATGTGTGATCCAGGTCAGAAGAAAGCAACCATAAGGCCCACAACAAGCCACAGCTTAGAGGAAAATAGCTGTGCAGTCCACATGCATGGTGCACAAAGATGGCCGTGTAGTCTACGCATGTGGTGCACAAAAACAGCCACGCAGTCGACCCACATGACGCACAGGCAAAGCGCATGGCTCACCGACACAGATGCGTGTGTTCTATGCATACGGCTCATAGATGGGCATGGATGTGGGCAGGCATGCGTGCGGGTGCCTGGGACATGTAGGGACAGGGGCTTAGGATTTTTAAAAGAGTTTTAAGAGAGGTGGCTAAGCTTTGTGGTGGCTAGGGTTTGGGTGTCAAAGTCAAAATAGGAAAAGGGAGGCGTGAGAGAAATCAAGACTTGGTGTGCCTAGGTTTTGAGGAGGTCTTGAAGGCTATAAAAAGGGATATGGGGCGGCCCAAAAGAAGGAGAGAAATTTGTAGAGAAAAAAAAGAGAGGAAGACAAGGAGGCTGCTAGGTTTTGATGTTTTGGGAGAGAGTTTTTGAGGCATAAGAAGGTTCTGCTGTTTCTTCTTCTTCAAGTTCTTCTCCAACAATCAAAGAAGATGGAGCTTTTGGCAGCGAGGAAGATCCAACCCATGAGCAGCTAAACTTTTCATCCTCAGAGGAGTAGATGAACTCCTTAAGATCAAATTTGTATTTAATTTCTTAAATCTTATTGTGTATTTTTTTTATGCAATTAACTACTTGAACATTGTAAGGCATCTTTCTTTCAAATCTTATTGAATATTTTGCAAACATAAATAGTTTCTATGATTTTATTCATCTGTTTAAGTAGTAGCATTTTTTGTTTTATGATAATTATTCTCGAATAGTTTATAGCTACGTAGAGACGAGTTGTAATCTAAAGATATGATTCATACTCAGTGAGATAAACTATATTGAGAACTAAATTATGAATTTATTTCTTGATCATCGCTAAGGCTTGTTATTTTTAGTGATCTTGATTGCCTTAATTAAATACTAATTTATGATTAAAGATGGATTCAAAAATCTTGAGGTATTTTCTTCTACTTGATTTTTAGAACTTTATTTCTGTCAGCTTGTTTCTTTTGTCTTTCCTAAATCTTAAAATTCTTATTCTTTCACCATATTTTCTAATTTTAACATAACTCAGCCCATTGATCCCTAAGGATTCAACACCTGATCTCACACTATTCTACATAATAGTTGAGTTAGATTAAACTTTATTTTTGGTGCTTGTGACAACATCAAATTTTGCATGGACCACACGTGTGTACTGAGCGGCATCTTTGGGCCGTACTGATCTGGATCGTACATTTGCATTGGCTAAAATTTGTCGATAGAAGCAGGCTAACTTGGGCTTCATCATTGTAAATATTGGAGGCCTTTGCCAGTTGGTGTGTGATTAAGTCTTCATAATTAACAGTTTCTGAAAAAAATATAAAAATATCAAACACTAAATAATAAAGATTAAATAATAAAGATTTTAATACTTCTTATATCATATTAATGCATTGATCACAACCTCCAACTTGAACTTTACTCATCTTCGAGTAAGAGAAAAATCAGTGTCATATACTTTTTTGCTTAGAGATGAGTGTTCTGTCAGATAATTTTAAAGGTAAATGATATTCAGTCAGAAAATTAGTGAAATATATTATCAGGATATTAATACTATCCAATAGAGTGGTAAGTAGAGAACATAAAATTTTTAGTCTTTTTCTTGACTGACTCCCACTCCAAGATAGGCTGGTGTATTGTCTTCATACACTTTCATTCTTTTATTTTTATTTTTATTTATTTATTTTTTACAAGTATAATCAGTGCAATACTTTAATCCTTTGAGTTTTTTGTCTGACTCTTGTAACAAGTTTAGATCAATGACTTTCATATCAGTTGACTCTAGGATATTAGGTGTAAAACATCCTTCGGGCTTACTAACTCTAATCAAATAGGCTATGGGTTAAAACTGCCTGTACAACAAGATTTTTTCATATTTCTCACTTTTTGATGCGAATATCAATGCTTGTTGAGGCAAAAAGGCTTGATTACTCAATGAAAAGTACTCAAAATAAATTTATTTTCTATATTCTATGAAGAAACTTTTGCATTCATCAATATTTTCCACTCATATCCATAAAATGTAGATTCTCTATTGATGCTAATAGGGAGGGTTAGAGATGCTCAGAAATTGATTCTCGTTCTAGACTTAACCATTTATTGGATTTCTTAATATTTGATCCCTCGATATTTCAAAATTCTCTAGACTGTGCATCAATTATTTCTTAACATGTATGATTAACCTCAAATCTAAAGCATAATTAGGTACATAATCACAAACATAATCACGAACATATTCAAAAATTTATTAGGTGCATGTATCCCCTTCTTAGAAGCTTCTTCTATAGAGGATTTGTTCTTCTTTGGACCTTTGCATGTCCTAGTATTGTGCTTTCACTGTATACAGTTGCTACACCTAAGACCGCCTCTAGTCTTTCTCATCTTATGAGAATCCTGTACCTTAGCCTCTCCTCCTCTTTTAACTTCTTTGGCCTATCAGGGGGTCTCCTATGTATAGGTGCATCTAGTGGCTCACAAGAAGAGGGCTCCCATGACTGTATATCAGGTATAGAATTGATAACTAGCTCGTATGCTCTCACAAAGATTTCTTTGGTGTACCAATAATCTACATATTGTTCAACTTCTTTCCTATAGAACATAATCACAGTCATTGCATGACACATGGTATATCAGTCAACTCAAACTTCCTGCACCCATAAATTCTTTCTCAAGGTCAACAATGTAGGTATAAGCATAATGATCCACCTAAAAGCTGCTGCCTCCATCCCATGTGATATGGCACTGCATGGCCTACAGCTTTGCTAACTCAACTTTTTTTTGAATCTTTGAACATATAGGACTATTGTACTTCAATGCAACTTATCTTTTCCCTGAAATCTCTATATTAGAAGCCTTCAATGGTCTCCAGATAAGTGATAATTGGCTTGTCCCCAGCCTAAGTCATTTCAATAATTTTTGGAACTTAAAGGCATGAACTGGATGCTGTTGGGACTATTACTACAAACCAAACCCATGGAAGTTGCATGATCTGATTTCCTTTCACCTCTTGCCGGTTGCAGCAAGCAATATGTATCCTTCCATGGTCAGAATTTCTCAAATGCTCCTGAAGTGGCTGATTTGGTTAAAGTGATTTCCTTTCATTAAAGTTCTAACAATACTAAACATTATTCTGCCAATTCTTTTATATTCTTCTTTTGTTAGCTTTTCAAAATAAGAAGTATGCATCCCTTTGTGCATGTCATATATGTTTTTCTGCTTGATGCTTTCTAGCTCAAAAGTAGTTGGCGCATTGCTTGCTTGTAAGGAAGTGCCATATTCTTTAGTAAACCATTAGCACACAATTTTAAAAATAGTACAAACTGTATTTCTCTATCCATTCTTGAAAATTCAGCAGTAGCACATATTGTTTGATTCTTTTGACATCGGTGACTATTTTCTTGCAAGATGCCTTGATTCTTTAGAAATGGTTGGATCTTCATGAAATTATTTGCCTTTTAGGAGAAGGAGCTTTTAAAGAAGAAACAAAGGAAATTGAAGAAGCTACTGAAGCTAGGAGAGGAAAAGTGATTGTTACCTTTGATTTACTTGGCCACAAGGTTATAATTTAAGACTCATATTCAGTCAATATGTCTAATCTTCCAAATTTCAAAATTGTGATCAATCATGAGTTCCTTTTGTTAGGTCCTTGACATGCTTTTGAATTTGTTGGCCTTCATGCTCTCAATGCTTAAGTGTGACTTGTTTTCTTCATTGGTTCTGCTTGTCCCAATGAATTCCCCTTAATCACTAGGAATATGTCTTTGGTAATAATAGGCAAATCAAAATATAGAAGCTATGAATCAGGAAAGAGAAAATATATCATCCCTAGCTAGAAAGCCTCTAACATTTTTTCTATGGTTGTGTGGGACCCCGTAGATTCATTACTTAGAGATTTTTATCAAGAAAAGAAGGGCTACTAAGTATGAAAATGGAAATGCATCAGGTTGGTAACAGGCTATAGGCCTGTAGCAGAATGTATGCCTATAATGGCACTTTAGGTAAAAAAAGAATGACACTATTCACCAAAAAACTCTTACACCATTTTAAGGCTTAGAATGGCTTTTCATAGGAGTCATACGCTGAAGAATATAAGGAAAGAAACAAGATACTAAAGACTATGGACTTTTATGGTTTATCTTATTGCAATTAAAATATTCATTCCTTATATCTACATGAAAAGTTTTTCTTGATTACCTTTCAAAAAGTTTTTATTTGCTTATTCATGCCTTCAAAGGTGAATTTTATGTATGAAGGGTGTGATTGTAAAATGTAGGGTGTAAAGACAGAACAATACATCTAATGAAAAAATTTCAATATTGGATGTTGAAAGATACAAATTTAAACCATTGTTTTGATATATAAAGCCTAAAATGCTAGTGTATTTTTTAAAAAAATCACATGTTATAAAGGCTTCTTTCCTATGCATCAACTCCAAAATCAACAAAATGTATCTACCACTAAAACTATATTTAGTGGGTCTTGGTGCATTAGCAAGAAGCTCCATCTTAGTGAGTTATTGTATATAGGCATTGCAGGCCTCGCAGTTCATATCCAACGGTTTAAATTTGCATCTTTGACATCCAATATTGACTACTCTAGTGCATATAAAGTCCTCTTTTTAGAACTTGTGTAATATAACTGTGATCATATGTATGTGTGTATAATATACCCTTAGAAAAATTCTAAAATTTGCATATTTACTATTACAATACATAAATTTGTTACAAACCATGATTCTGAAGCTTAAATGATTGCCAACTTCTATTATGTGAATGGTACAAATATTTGAATTCTATAGCTATGTAATAGTTTTAAGTGTGGTGATGGTCAAAATTGTATTGTATGGCTTTTCTTCTAGATGGTAGAGAGTTGCTTGTAATAATACATTTTTAGTCGCCAGAATTAATTACATTTCTTTTTTCTGATATCTTTTTACTTATTTTATAGTGCGTTGGTATTAGAGGATAACAGTTATTATTCTCATACAATGGACAAAAGTTGGACAAACAAGCCAAGGTCTAGTAAAGATTATTTTGAAGAAATATAAAATTTCATTCAGTTTGCAGTTGAAAAAGATCAATGAATGGAAAGATTTTTTATCCAAGTCCAAAATATGTAAATAATTCTTCTCTCGATTCATAAACTATTGAAGAACATTTGGTGCAGAATGATTTTGTAAGAGGATATACTGAATGGATATTTCATGAAAAATCCATATTGTCATCTCCATGTAATCAACCGACATATATAAAACATAGATATGATATTGGAACCAGTAATCTACAAAGAAATTCTATGAGTGAAGATGATATAAGGGGTTTACTCAGAGATACTATGAGATTTAGTGCTAAAAATTTAGGAGATTTTAGTGAAGGACAAGAACAAATGTGATGCCCAAGGGGTCTATATTTACTAATTCTATGCATATTTAGAGGCCTCAGCATTTATCTAATGATGAGATAGAATATTGGTATCACAATTTGAGATCGTGTAAATCTCAAAGAGTAGAAACTTTCAAATCTTAAAAATCATAATGGTGACATTTTGATGTAAGATATTTTTCTACTAACTTTAAGATCATCAATGCCAAATAAGTTCTTGCTATTGTTGCTCAATTGTCATTATTTTCTAAGTCATTATGTTTCAAAATTTTTGATCCACGAGAGCTTGATCAATTAGAGTCTGGTATTGCACTTACACTTTGCCATATGGAGAAGATCTTCCTTTCTGATTTTTTACGATCATGATTCATCTACTTATTCACTTAGCTACAGAGGTAAAACTTTATGGAATGGTACCCTACAGATGGATGTATCCTACTCAGAGATGATGTTGCTAAACTTTGTAGTTATAATTGAGAAATCTTTAGTATAAATAGTGAAGCGAAAATTTAGTGCAGGGGCAAAATGATAATTTAAAACTTTT
>KE505645.1:129636-145111 GCA_000441515.1 Elaeis oleifera
GAGGACCTTTTATTTTATATGAGGTATTTCTTGGGTGTATTTTGGAGAATCTAATTATGGGTGTAAGGGCTCCAATTGTTGGTGCCTAATGGGCTTCTTAATGTAAGTTGGATAACTTAAGTTAATAGGAATCCTAATGCAAATAGGACTTGTATTATGAGATTGAATAAGATTCAATCCTTATGTCTATTTAAAGGGACCTCCCCTAAGGTCCCTAGAGCATCAAAACCAGCAGCCCCTCACATCCAAAGGCTCTTCCCATACCCTCTCTTCCTCTCCCTTTCTCTTCTTTTGGGTGTTCTATACACCCCTTCCTTGGGACGCGCATCCCAAGGAGTTTCATGCCCAAAGGAGTTTAGGTGCCTCTTTCTTGCTGGTTTCTAACATCTGGTAGCAGCACATAGTAAGGAGAAACTCTAGAAAAGAAGAGAAAAGAAGATCAAGGAGAAAGATCAAGTGTTGATCGCGATCCAAGCTTCATTCAGATTCAGTAGGTTGAATTTTGGAGAATCAAAATTCAGATTAAAGAGGACTGTTCCAAGCTAATCCCGAGTAGATACTTGTAGAGACCGGATACTTGTGCGGCTAACAGAGAGCCTTGTCTCTTCTAGATCTAGATTTGAAGAAAGAAATTGCGAAACAGATATATGATTTGATCATAATCTAAATTTCAGCATATATCAATTTCAGTATATGAAATAGATCAATGTGGTTTATGTTTTTATGCATACAAAATTCAGATTAAAAGTATTTTAATCTTATTCTCCACTGCGGTGTTTAGAAATAAAATTTTGAAATACATATGCATGCACCAAACTCAGAATTCTAACATTTTCAAAATATATTTCATATGATATTTCTTAGTACATACTATTTACAGATGATAATCTTAGTAGATGAAACTAAGATTGGAGTTATTTATAAGTTGAAATTATGGAGTAGTGCATTAGAATCTAAGGGTTAGTTTGTTGGGATATGTCAGATTACAGGATTGTTTAACGAATCTTGAAAATCATTTTTCTGAAAAAATATTATGGGGAATAAAATTTTCATATTTGGTTAGTGAAAAAACTACTCTAGCAAATGGCATGAAAAGAAGATTATTATGCTTGGTTGGAGGTAACTTTGATATAGGAATATAACCAAATTTACAATAATGCTCTTAAATAAATAATTTAGGCAATAATTTTTTTCAATCCATTATTGGCCATTTATAGCCCATTTATATAAACATCATCAATATTGGCTATTTTGAATATTAAAATATATTTATATAAGTTAATAAATATTTTTAAACATATATATTAGAAATATATTTCTTATTATAAATAATTTTAGTATGTTTTGGTATCTTAATAAATATATTAATTATTACTAAATCCTATGTTAGATTATTGATAATTAATAAATATTTTATTAATTAATATTTATTAATAAATCATATTAATATATTAAATATATTATTTATATATATTATTAATCAATATACTAATATATTAATAATATATTAATATAATCAATATTAATCATATTAATTTAATTTATATAATATTAATATAATATAAGTGAGGGCATTTCCATCAAAAATAATACTTTTAGATCACTACTACTCGATAATCTAGTATGGAAAATAATATCACCTCCTTAGTGGTATTTGATTTATGCTTTCTTTCAGAAAAATAGATATAGGATTTATCATTTATTTACTATCTTTCTCATCCATTTTTGTATCACATATGGTAATCTAATATGAGATTTATTTTCATGTGAGAATATCCCCAAACAAATAGGTCATGATGATTTCAAGTTAAGTAGAACCAAGATGGAACTAATGGCATGTAGTTTTTGTAAACTTAGAAATAGAGAAAGATGTAATCATTTTCGATATTCAAGTTTGATTTTTTGCATGGAAAAGGAGATCGGAGAGGATGTTACTCATAAGATTAAAATAGGATGGATAAAATAAAGAAGTGTAACTAGGATACCATTATAAGATATATGTTAAGTTGAAGAGAAATTTCATTGGATAGCCATACATTCAACTATTTTATGGTACAGAATATTGCGTAGTTACAAAATAGTATATGCACAAATTGAGTGTAGTCGAAATGAGAATATTGAGGTAGATGTGTAATAAAACAAAAAAGATAAAATAATAAATAGAATCATATCTAGTAAAGGTAAAAGCAACAACAATTGAGTATAAATTTAGAGAAAGACAACAGAAGGATGCACCAATACAATGGAGTGATTTGATATATATAGAAGGAAAGAGATGCGGAGGTAGATTTAAATCATATGAGATAAAATAGTAAGGAACAACTTGATATTGCTATATTTTTAGAATGTATTGCCCTAAATAAAGCGGAATGAAGAAAATTGAATTCATGTAGCCATTTAAGGTTTAACTAAGTCAAGTTTTTCATATAGTGCACATATGCTTTTAAAGATGTCAATGCATTGGTAGACTGGTTGGTTGTTGGCTAACTATGAGCATTGCACATACAAACCTCGATTGTGTTTATTGTTTACTTTTGAACTGTTATATCGATATATAGACTATTTAGCAATTTTGTGGAAATACCATAGGTAGTGGTACATAACTAATTATATGTCAAAAGAATTAGTCATCAGGGAGGTCTAGGGTTCAAATCCTATGCATTATTGAAAAAGCTCCTAACATTTAATAGAAACTCATAAGCATCTATTAATGATTTAATGATTGTATATGAAGGCCATAATGGAAAAGAAGGATCAAGTAGTGAGATATTTTCAAGAGAGAAAAAAATATCCATCCATTATAATTAGAAGAGATACCAAGAAAGAAAATTTAAGCATGGCCCCATCTTTGGAAAAGATGGGATATTCCTAACCTAGGATTTTAGTGAAGATGGGATGAGGAGAATTGTAGCCAAGGCTACCCCCCCTCTAGTGGTCAAGGATGTTGCCTGGATATGGAAGATTAGGATTGAAGGGTAGCACTCTTGTTATGGAAGGCTGTTGGGGATCGTCTTCCATGTTGATTAGTTTTGCATGGTAGAGGTATGCACCTCCCCCTTCTTTGCCATTGGTTCCTGAATTTGGAGGAGACAATTTAGTCATACTATCTTGCATTGCATAAGAGCTCGTTAGGTGTGATAGATTGCCCTAGATCAGGGTATCATTAGAGACTCCACCAATCCATGGATGCATTATTGGAATATTTATAGAAGGGACAATAGAATGATTAGGAGGCTGATTGTTGATTATTTGTTGCCACGTCATCCACTACATTTGGTCCTCAAGGAATGCATATAGCTTTGAAACTGTAGGTCACATCCCTTTGATAATCTTCATGAAAAAAAATGCAAGTTCAAACAATGAAATACAGTCAGACCATTATCATTCGAAGGATTATGGCAACCATGGAAAATTGGGTCTCCCACTTGTCACCTAGTATACCTTCTAGAGTGACATGCTTCACTTGGGAGCCTTTACCTCTTGGTTTCTCTAAATCAATTTTGATGGTAATGTCTTAAGTTGGATAGTGGTGCGAACGGGGATGTGAGATTCGTGATTCAAAACTAGGGATCCGCATTGGTAGCTACAGGAGAATGCTATCTATATGATGACATGGTCATACTTACAAAGATAAGAAGAGTTTAGAAGGCTTTGATTTATACAGTCATAGTTCTAATGGCAGCTATCAGCTAGGTATCTGATCAATAGAATCATGCTAAGGATTCTCATCCCATCTTAAGGGGCATAAAAAAAAGATGATCAGCATCGGCTATTCATGTTTATAGAAAGGTCAACAATGCAGCAGGCTAAGTAGTTTTCTATATTTTACATAATGAATTTATTTGGGATTTGACCCAAGAGTATCTTGTTAGTTGAGGGACATGTTGCATGTAGGTTTTGACCATATTTACTGTCATCATGCCGTCTTTGAAAATAGTCCAAAAATATGGGAACGTTATTGACAAAAAAAATTAATTTAAATAAGCTTTTCAGGCGTATCTATATGAGTAAGCTTGCGTTCTAAGCTTTCGCGGGACTGAGTCCGCGATACATACATCCCAGCCTGTGGAACAGTTCATGCAGTCGCTGCTTATAGTCGGTCGGAAAAATGTCCCGCGACGAGGAGGCGAAGGGAGAGACGAAGCCGTGCTGCGTATCCCACGGCTTCCTCCGCTCCGCCTCCACAAAACCTAGCCGGATAGCCGTCGTCCACGCCGCCGGCGGCCTCCGCCTCTTCCGCGCGGCCGCGAGGGCCCCTCTGGCGAGCACCGCCGGATGGCCTCGACGTCGCCCGGGTGAGCTCCTCCACTCGGCTGTATCCCGGCGACGAGTACTTCACCTTCGCCGACGTCCTCTCCGCCGTCGATTCCCTCACCCGCCGCCTCCACCGGGTTCTCGATGATGGAGACGATGCCGATCTGGTCCGGCCTCAAGGTTAGGGTTTCGAGTAATCTCTTCTTTTGTGTGCTTCTCTCTTTGGAGTGCTAGATTTTGAAATCCTAACGAGGTTTCTCAGGACTGGGAAACGCCCTTTCAAGGGCTGCTCTTAACCATTTCATGGAAAGGCTGCAGCTTTATCTACCAACACTTCAGTTTTAGAGTTTTCTATATTATTATTCTCATGGATCGATTGGGAAAAAAAGCTACCTTGATGCTGAATAATTAATCTTTTGAGTTGAAGTGCAGGTTATTCGGCCATGAGCTCAGGGGATGACACGAAGAGTTCGACAACAGAGGCAAATGGAATGCCTCGAATAGTGGGAGTATATATGCCCCCTTCTGTGGAGTACATTGTTGCGGTCCTTGCGATACTAAGGTGTGGGGAGGCATTCTTGCCTTTAGACCCATTATGGCCAGAAGAAAGGATTCTATCGCTCGTTTCATCTTCAAACACTGCTCTTGTAATCAAAAGTGTTCCATTTTCTCGGTTGGGAGGCAATCGGCAATTGGATGCAGTTGATTGGATTGTAGAATATACTAGCTGTCCAGTTTTACATTTTAAAATGAAGGTAGCTTTTAGGGAGCAGGCTGGTCACTCTGATCTAGAATGGCCATGTGAGAGCAGAAGTCCGAGGAAATTTTGTTATCTGATGTACACATCTGGCTCAACCGGGAAGCCTAAGGGTGTCTGTGGCACTGAGAAAGGTAATCTGGCTAGTACTCCTGGAGCGATGATTCCACGTGTGACTTTACCTTGACATTTGCTTTGGGGATCTCCTGTACGAGTGCATCAAAGCTTACCACTCTGAATTCTGTGTGCATTGGTAAAACTAATGCTCTGTATTTACACATCTTGGAAAATAACTGTATGGTTTCTTGGATTATATCCAAGTTCATCAGCAACAATCACAATACCATAACAGCTAGCCATCTAAGTTAAAATTACTCATGTCTTTAGAGTGTTCACTATTTGGGAATGAAATTCTTGCATTTATAGTTACAATTAGTGTCATTGTAAAAATGGACGACATGACCTTTGTTTTTTCACTCTTTTGCCTGGTAGCCATGGTCATCCATTGATAACTGTCATTGTGGTCAAAGGAGTTGGATTTGTTGCAGTGAGTTCAGGACAGGAAGGTGACAATGGGTCAAATCAGAATATGGTTCAAGGATGATTCAGATATTTTGATCCATTTCATGTAGGACTGGTTTTGACAATGGGATTTCACACTGTAGATAATCACTATGATGCACTCTTGTGTCTAATGTTGGTGACATTGTGGCACAATATGCCTTGATAACACAGAATGGTGGACTTGTTTTAAATTCTTGTATATGTATGCATGCATTCATGTGGAACTTTTTTTTAAGCCTGGACATAGTGTGTTCAAATCATGCTAGTACCTATCTTTTGATCAAAATTGTCTGTTTGTCACGGATGTTCTGTTCTTTAAATATGGTTTCGGTAGCATTCTCTAGTTATACTAATTCTTCTTTTCTTCTTTTGGCTTTTTATGTCTTCAAGATCTAATTGTGTTTTCTCCAAACATTTTCAGGTCTTCTAAATCGCTTTGGGTGGATGCAAGACTTGATTCCCTTGTGCACACAGGACATTCTATTGTTCAATACGTCTATCAGTTTTATTGACCATCTGCAGGAGTTTCTTTCTTCTATTTTGACTTGTACAACACTCATCATTCCTCCGTTTGATGAGTTGAAGTGTAATCCAACATATATACTTGATTTTATCAAGGTTGGACTTTGAATGACTATTATTGATTTTATAATCATGAATATCCCATCCTAAGCAAATCATAGCTGGTAATCTATCTTGTATTTTGTTCTTTGTTCTGTGGATATGCTCACATAATCTTTGTGATGAACTTGCTTAGTTATCCTTGTTGAACAAAACTTGACCATTTTGTGCGATGATGCTTTTGAGGGAAATGATTGCAAACTTATGCGCATAAGTAATTACTAAGCCACTGTCCATGTGAGATCAGATAACTTTTGGTGCCACAATTATTGACTCTTTAGTTTTGTAAAAGGTAGATATGAACGCTCTATCTACTGATATCTATTGAGTTGCTATAGTTTCTGGATCATATGTTTTGAACTGAGATGTCTTCCCTACTGTCTCATGTTGAAAGCATTTTTCTTTTCAGGCATATCGCATTTCAAGACTGACTTCCGTTCCATCTTTGATGAGAGCAGTTCTTCCTTCCCTGGAGAGCTCACACTTTTTTCAGCATTGCAACTCTCTCAAAGTGTTAGTTCTTAGTGGGGAAGTTCTACCTATTTCTTTATGGCGAAGTGTTCAGAAAATTCTGCCAGAGACTACCATCCTTAATCTATATGGCAGTACAGAGGTCAGCTATTAAATCTATTCTCAGGTTTGTTTCACTTGATATTTTGTTAACCATAAACCACATCACAAATAATTTTTCAGTTGAAATATGTGATAAAATGTCTTAAAATTCTAATGCTGCATCACTCAAACAGCTCAGTACATCCTGATCATATTTGTATGTATTTTAGATTCTCAGCTGTTTGATGGTTCTGCACTAGCTGGATATTGTTGGGGATGTCTGGCCAGGACACCACCACCATGGAATCTTCTCGATACCACTCGCGTTGCACCTGATCAGCAAGAGAAGAAAAAAAAGAAAAAAATAACAAGACAAGAGAAAAAAATCAAGTATGTAGATCAGTCCAAAGCTTGTCTCTACGAGGCATACAAAGTTTCACTATGAAAAGGAATAAGTACAAGAGGAGATCCTCACACTCTCAACCTTTATATACAATCTCTCTCAAGTAGAAGCTATCCTTACAAAACTCTCACTAGAACCTAGGAGACCCTGCCTGACAGTCTGCACGAAGCCCCTACTTCTGCTCTCTGTCGGCACCAGGATCTGCTACAGGAATCTCAGCTGCACCTATTCTCTACTGTCTCTGCTCTCGGATTTTCGTCGAACATGCTACCACCGTGCCCTTCTGTTTGTCCATAGGGGCTTTTAAAGCCCTCAAACCTGCTTCAGATAGGAGCAAGGACTCCTATGAGCATCCAAACAACTCCCTAAACCATCAGATCAAGACCGGCAATGCTTTAAGCCATTCGATTGCGCAAAATTGGAGTTTCGATCCACCGAAACCTCGTGAGCCGTGTGAAATGCCTCCGAAATGCCGTCGATCTAGCATGGACCACGAGAAATCAGGCGAAAAATGCTTGGCTAGTCCACAGCGGTCGCATGGACCGCGCAACACCCCGCGGTCAATTGTGGAGCGCTAGAAAAATGGGGCCTGGGTGCCCCTGCACGCCTGCTGGCCGGCCGCGCGCGCGCCTGTCGGGCCTGGCTACGTCGCCGCCGACCCGTTGTAGGCCTCCGCCACTCCATGAGTCATGCCACCTTCTTTTACGCGTATCTCCTCCGTTTGGACTCTGTTTGGACTGTTCTTGGGCTCGGTGGACTCCGTTCATCGTTCTGGATCTCGTTGTGGGCTTATTGTGGACCGAATCTCGGAACGTCAAATCCTAACGATCTCTATCTCGACTTGACATTCGGCCTCCACAATAACTCTGAGAGCTCACTCTCGCCCCCATACCTTGGGACAAACCTCTGCTGCTCATAGATTGGCAAATATGGGAGTCGAGCCAGGCTGCTCGATCCCATCTCCGTCACGTGCTGTGTCCTTTTTGATCTGAGATCTGCTTAGGATAGTCTCCTACGGCAATAGGAATCTCACTTTACGACGTCGCCTGTCATCCTCTCGAATCTTCCATCTCGTGTCCGATCCACCTGCTCCTGGAGCTCCATCTCGCATTGGGCTCTCTGTCAAGAGGTAGTATCCTCCATACTACTTTTCATCACGACCCTATTGCCGCGCATGACCTTTAGAATTCTTCCATCAGCGCTCCACCTGTAGTTGGTTAAATCCAATCTATTGAGAAAATTAGATTTCTCTTGAAGCTGGGTATGTATTGGACTTCACCCAACTTTCTCAGTGCTCCATCATGTGTCTCTACGCTGACCGTTCCGATGCCCTTGATCACACAGTTCGATCCATCCGGCAAATAAATAATGCCCTCACTGTTCTCCAGGGACTCAAACAGCTCCTTTTTGCAACAAACATGATGGGAACAAGCAGAGCCTAAGAGTCTAAGATTTACTGCTCGAAAGGAGTGGATATCTCATCTGAGACCATAAGCGAATCAACGATTTCAGTGTCGCTACTAGCCGTCGCCATAGTAGCCATCATCCGATCCTTGAGTTGAGAATAATCTCTGATACGATGTCCCAACTCGTCACATCGGTAGTATCTGATCTTGCTGTAGTCCCTCGTCCTGAAATTGGACCGCCCATGTCGCGATCTCCTGTCGCTTCGTCTCCTGCCGCCACATCCTCCAGTCACTGTCATAGCTAAGTCACCTTCTGAACTTGATGTCCG
Organism: Elaeis oleifera; assembly: GCA_000441515.1. NCBI lineage: Eukaryota > Viridiplantae > Streptophyta > Magnoliopsida > Arecales > Arecaceae > Elaeis > Elaeis oleifera. The sequence continues at coordinate 138,523 of KE505645.1, forward strand.
ATTCTCTCACCTGAGAACCTCATTTTGGAGAAGTGCAGAAGTCACCTCTTCCATCTTGATGGTGCTCTTTCCTACTAGAAGAGTAGTCACCAGAATTCGAAAGAGGGAGAAAGGGATGATAGCAAGACCAACGTCTTGGTCTTCTCCTCAACTTTCTCACCAATGCTGAGGAGGTCGGTGAAGATCTTCTAGAAGTTGTTTAGATGCTCCTGCACGCTCTGTCCCTCGATCATTCGCAGCTGGTAGAACTACCTCCAGAGGAAGAGAGTGTTGGTGAGGGACTTCACCATGTACAACTCCTCGAGCTTCGACCACATCATCGTCGGGAAAGTCTCATCAAGCATATGGAACACCACATCATCCGCTAGGTACAAGCGGATCGTACTCACCGTCTGTATCTGGAGCCGCTTTCAGACCGTCATCTTCATGATAGTCGGTTTCTCCTCGCACAAGAGAGCCTCGATCAACCCCTGCTGGATGAGCACATCCTTCACTCTCGACTGTCAGAGGGAGAAATTGCTCTTTCCATCAAACCAACTGATCTCCACTTTGATTGAATTTGTCTTCTCTATCTTCTTCAATCTCAGTCAACACTGTCACGATCTGTGCGCTGATACCATCTGAGTTCTGATACCAGTTGTTGGGGATGTCTGGTCAGGACACCACTACCAAAAGACCTTCTTGATACTACTCGCATTGCATCCAATTAGCAAGAGAAAGAAAGAAGGAAAATAAATACAAGATAAGAGAAAAAAATCAAGTACGTGGATCAGCCCAAGGCTTATCTCCATGGGGCATGCAAAGCTTCACCTTGAAAAAGGAACAAGTATAAGAGGAGATTTTTATACTCTTAATCCTTATATACAATCTCTCTCAACTAGAAGCTATTCTTACAAAGCTCTCACTAGAACCCAGGAGACCCTGCCTGACAGTCTGCCCGAAGCCCCTGCTTCTACTCTCTGTCGGCATCAGGATCTGCTATAGATATCTCGACTGCACCTGTCCTCTACTGCCTCTACTCTCGGATTTTCGCCGAACACGCTATCACCGTGCCCCTCTGTTTGTCCACAGGGGCCTTTAAGCCCTCAAACCCACTTTAGATAGGAGAAGGGACTCCTATGAGCATCCAAACAACTCCCTGAACCATCAGATCAAGATCGACAACACTCCAAGCCATCTGATCGTGCAAAACTGGAGTCCGTGGTCCATCGAAACCCCGTGAGCTGCGTGAAATGCCCCCGAAACACCGTCGGTCCACCATGGACCACGAGAAACCGGGTGCGAAATGCCCGATCGGTCCACAGTGGTCGTGTGGACTGCATAACACCCCGTGGTTCACCGTGGACCGTGAGAAAAACGAGGCCTGGGCGCCCCGCGCGCTCGCTGGGCTGGCCCGCACGCGTGCTTGCCCGAGCACGGGCCGCGCCCGCACATCCGCTCGCTGGGCCACGTTGCCAGGCTTGGCTGCACTGCCACCAGCCTTCGCCGCTCCGTGAGTCGTGCCATCTTCTTTTGTGCGTATCTTCTCTGTTTGGACTCCGTTTGGGCTATTCTTGGGCTCATTGGACTCTGTTCGTCGTCCTGGATCTCACTGTAGGCTTATTGTGGACCGAATCTCGAGGCATCAAATCCTAACAATGGATATGGTATGTTAAGTTGCTGAAGGAATATGGATATAAACTGTATTAGTTACGGGATACTGGTATAGGATCTGGTTGCTTCAATTTTGGGTCCTATCTGCTCATATTCATACGATATCAACTTGTGAACTTTTGCATGCTGAAAACCTGTAGATAATCTTGGTTAACAACCATATTGAACATTATCAAATTTAGTTCTTGGTAGAATTGTGGCTACTGTGTGATATTTAGACTACTTTGAGATTTCTGTTGTCTCTCTTCGAATCAGTTATGATCCAAAATGATGCAGATGCTGGGACAAAAGAATATGTCTATATGGTTTGTTGGTATCTATAAACATTTATTTTGATTTTCAGGAATGTGAAAATACACATTGTTGAAATTGCAAAAATATTTATGTGTGTATACCTGTATATTGAGAACACTAATGCTAGGTATAAGGCTTCAAATGCAGTCACATGAGTGGGCAAATACTGAGAGGAGATTGCATGATGTGAATTTTAATTGGACTTCTTTAACAACTTGTTAATGTGCTACAAAATTCATGGTATCAGTCTGACTACTATTTGTAGTGTACTTGCAATATTCTTTTCTCCTGATGATATCTTGTGTAGCATGCTAGGTTTGTAGAATCTTATAAACAGTAGTTCCAAACAGACTTACAAGTTTATTTCTTTAATAATTATCCCATGCTTTCAGGTATCCGGTGATTGCACGTATTTTGATTGCAAAAATTTACCAATGATTTTGGAGGTTGAACCACTAAGTAGTGTGCCTATTGGGATACCTATATCTAATTGCAAAGCTGTTCTTGTTGGTGAACCGGACAAACCTGATGAGGTGAAATATACGTTGAGGGTGCCTGTTTATCTATTGGATACTTTGGTGAGCCTTTGATTGGGAATCCTATTATGGACAATGGTACTCCATTGCACTACAAGACTGGTGATTTCGCTAGACGCTTGCAAAGTGGTGATCTTGTTTTCTTGGGAGAAGAGACCGCATCATAAAAGTCAATGGGCAGCGTGTTGCTTTAGAGGAGATTGAGAATACCCTCAGGGAACATCCTGAAGTCAGTGATGCTGCTGTAATATTTCATGCTACCCATGGAGTGCCCTCCCATCTTGATGCATACATTATGTTGAAAATTATTGGAGAGTCTCAGGAAGAGCATAAATCCCATACAGATGAACAACATTTAATTGAAGATTTAATCACATCTATCAGAAGTTGGTTGATCAAGAAGCTTCCACCGGTAATGATTCCTAGCCATTTCTTCTGTACTAAATCATTGCCTAAATCTACGTCCGGGAAAATAGATTATTCGAAGCTGGCAAATTCAGCGTGTATAGGAGAACGGGATAAGAGTGAATTTGAAAGTAGTTCTTTTGATGGCTGTTTGAAAATTATCAAAAGGTATTGCCCTTTGCTCTCTTCTTTTTAACTTATAAATTCCACTGGCCATATTATATTTTTAATGCTTTTGCTTCATTTTTGGCTGGTGCTTAAATTAACTATCACTAGTGTAAATTCCACAGATAATCATTTCTTCAGAACTATTAATTAGTTTTTTGGCTGGAGCAAGAAAGTATTCTTGTCTTTTTTATCTTTTCTGACCCTTTCACATAACTAACTAGCTCCTATCCTTGCATTTTTTACTTTAAAGAAAAACACTTGCTCTTTTCCATTCTCCTGTAATCTCTGGTCTTTAGGCACATGACTTACAACTTATCAGTTATTTTCCATGCTTGTACTTGTATATTTGAAACTTCTAAGTTTCTTTTAGTTCTCCACATTAGATTCTTGTTATCTTTAATTATTCCAAATGCTCACATCAACATTCTTATTTACACATTATTTAGCACAATTTGATGTACTAAAGTTGTAACATGATACTACATTATTCTTTTTGAAAGTGTCATACCTTTTTAAATTGTGAGATAAATATTCTAGTTGTAAAAAATTCTCTCTCTCTCTCTCTCTCTGTATATATATGTATGTATACATACATGTTTGTGTATGTCCAAATATAAATAGAATATTCTTAACTGCTCATGCCCTATATAAATCCAACTTCCACTGGGTTTAATCACAATCTTCTGCTATTTTTGCTGTTTATCAGGCATTTTGTGAAGCGTTAATGATTGAAGAAATTTCGGACTATGGTGATTTCTTTATGATGGGTGGTAACTCAATTTCTGCTGCCCATGCTGCGCATAATTTAGGGATCGATATGAGATTGCTTTACATCTTTCGCAGCCCACACAAGCTTTTAAATGCTCTACTGGATAGGAATGATTCACATGACAATCCTTTCAGCCCTATCCCTGATTCTTCTAGGAAGAGATCAAAACTACACAGCAGCACATGGAGCTTCTCTAGCACAATGATAACTGATCAGCAGACATCTTCTGGAAAGAGGGTTCATGATCTCCCTGAGGAGCATAAAGCAATAAGTGACCTGGAAAGAAATGATGGGTCTTCTAGTATTGATGACCCTTCAAGAAGAGATTGCAAATTAACCTCTGCTTCGCATGGTACGGTTTCAACCAACTTATGGATTTTAAACTCTGATTTTCCTAAACGGTGTTCATTCAGCCGCTGCAATCAATTCATGCATGGAGCTGAAATTGAGTTAAATTATGTACATAGATTATGCTCATTGGTTGAAATTCCAAGATATAAAAGGGATGTCTGCAAGAGCTCTGGAGAGTAACACTCAAGTCATGTGTTGATGCTTCACCATTGGTTGTGTTGATGGATGGAAATGTAAACCTTTTTATTGGATCTCACTCGCACATGTTTCTCTGCATCGATGCTTTCAGGTGAGCATCATTTTATTAATTTTGCAAAAACTAGTAAATATAAACATTATACATGCTTATATTGTTGGTTGAGTTTCGGCACAAAGCACAACCATGATGTCCTTGGGCAATCAATGGTTTGGAATTTAAGGCAGTTTAGGGTTGGTGGAACATTTTGATTATCTGTTGATGTTTTGGAGGTCTTCATGTTGGGTTCACTAACTCTATTTATCAGTTAATATTTTTGTCTATTTGATGATAAGTGTAGTGCACTTTTCAGTTTCTTTTGCTTATAATACTAAATACTGTCATGTACTGTGAAAGGTGGGTGACTGTTTTGGGGAGGGAGAGGTGCATGGACTGGGATACCAGAGTATTTCTATCCTTCAAAATTGTTTTCTGAAAATATAAAATGTTATCAGCTGAAAACATGATTGGATAATAAATTGTTAGTGCCCAAACCCCAGAGAGAGAGGGGCCTCTTTCTTCTTCTGTTACTCTAGTGAATCAACTCTGATGGACCTGATTTTACAATTTTTCTGCTACTCATTGTAGTATTGACATGCAAGCCTAATTTTAATTTCTTTGAATACTTACATAGTATGCTCTAAATCATATCAAAATATATTTAAATTGTGGGTTTCTTTATTGATTGATTAGTGGTCTTGTACGATGGGAGGTCAAATTGGAGGGTCGTGTTGAGTGTTCAGCAGCTGTTACTGGAGATTTTTCTCACGTATGTAAACTCAAACTTTACATGGCAGCTAGTTTGCATGCAGAGCTTCATTTCTACCTCCAGTTTATGAATTTTATCTTTTAAGAATATTTGACCAATAAATACTTACTTTATAGGTAGTAGTTGGATGTTATAAAGGAAAATTTACTTTCTTGATATCATGACGGGGGACATCTGTTGGGCATTCCAAACAGATGGAGAGGTATGCCTGGTGTTTATTTACATCCATATCTACTTTTCAATTTGCTTTTTCACTTAGCTCCCTCGAGGATAATTTTGAATTTACCATCAAATACTCAAATTTCGGGCTGGATATTAATTATTCTCACTTTGTTTTACACATACATAACATCTTTCTAATTGATTACTAAATAAATATTGTACACCTATGTGGGAAATATATGTCAACAGAATAACATAAATCGAGGGCTGGATTGGACCAAAATTTTTCTTTGCTAAAACAAGAAAATTTAATGAAATTTTTATCAGTAAGAATTGAAATTATATTGTTTTGATTCAATGTTCTTACAGTTGCAGTAGTTAAAATGCTGTCGACTCGTAGTTCTTGACCAACCTGACCTCATTGGTTATAACCAAGACCTAATTTAACCATCACGTAGATGATTAGGACATGCTCAATGATGACAACCTGTCCTCCCTTGTCACAATGCTAATTATGTGTCTAGAATTTAGGTCACCTCTAATTAATGCAACATCATGTAAGTGGTTTGATGCTCAGGTTTCCTTTCGTGTTTTGTTCAAGATTATTCCCATGCATGTTGGATCTGTATAATGGTGAACACAAGTGGTAGAAGAAAGATAGGCAACCTTGACAAGTACCCAGTTAGCAAATGAGGTGACAGGATTCTACAGGAGTTGGTAGATCAAGAATCAAATTGTGGATCAGGACAAAATCTTTATAGGTGATTGTGAAACTTGAAGCTAGTCCACAGAGTTGGATGGCCAGAAGGTCAGGACAAGGGGTTGAAAAGTGAGTTGTGATATGATGTCACTTACTTGTTCAACAGTGATGTGCGAACTTGAGCATAAATGTAGTTGTAGTGCGAAGGGCTGGGGAAATAGGATGTGAATAAGTGGGTTGTTGAGTGTATAGTCATTGACCCAGGCCTCTCATGCACACAAGGTCAAGACAAGACTGAGGCATGAAGGACTATGGTTGCTTAAGCTGAATTTAATGGGCTTGGGCATGCAAGTTGACCCTTTGGCATGGAGGGACCTCAGAGGGTGGTGGTTTGGCATCTGGCCTTGCAACACCAACATTAGGTTTACCTTAGTGTTGTCCAGCTATGCAACCCAAGAGGGGGGTGAATTGGGTTTTTGAAATTTAAAGTTAATTTAGAACTACAAGGATTAAGTAATAATAAGCAAGTTATATGTAGTAAGTGATT
>KE505645.1:163578-174721 GCA_000441515.1 Elaeis oleifera
CCTCCTCTCTTCTTCTCCTTCCTCTCTCTCTCTATTTCTCTCTCTTTCTCTCTTTTCTTCTCGATTCCTTCGTCGATTCGCCTCGGTTCGGAACAGAGGCATGCCGTATCGTATCGCCGGTCGGCCGATCCGGCCACCGGTACCGGTACAGGAAACCTTGGTTTGAAGCAATCTCCATATGCTTGATTTAACAAATTTAACCATATTGTATTTGATTTTGGATTCAAAAGAAATCAAGTTGATCACTCTTGTTTTTAGAATACTACTCATGATATGATTGTTTTATCAAGGTTTGCACCGGTACTAGATGCTGTACTAGTTGGCGACTAGTAAGGTACAGTATAGCATACCGGTCATCTGATCAGTATGCTAGATTCTTTTTTTTATTTTTTTAATTTTAGTTTTTGGTTTTTGAATTTTTTGTTCTTAGTTACCATTTTAATTATTTTGGTTGCTTAATTTAGGATTTTGTTGTTGTTTTGATGTCTTTTTGTTATCAAATGAGTTTAAAGTATAGTTAATGCAATTGTAACATAACTGAATGCATGAGTACATATAATTGAATATATATATATGTATACAATGTAAAATGTGCTTTAAGTATAGAATAAGTACTAACATCTACAATTCTGTAGACTGTATATGCCCTTCGTAGGTGTCGAGATTGCGATTACAGTTTGAGCTTGGGATGTTAGTCCAACTTTTGAGGTAATTTGTCCCATATCCCTGCATTCCATTACCTTGGCTTGTTGGATAGCTACCCTGATTTGATCCTCTATTTGATATGGACTAGCCATTAGAAGATTTCAACCTATAAATTGCTGAGTCTTTGGAGGGTAGTAGCCACTCTAATACGACACCTTAGATGAAGAATATCCATGAGTCAGAGCCTAGCTGGTGCAATAAAATTTTGGTGTGCAATTAGATCAAGATATGTCCAAGGACCCTACTTGATTTGTGAGGTCATCTATAGTAGCAATGTCATGTCCCAAACAACCTTGAGGAGCTTGTCTCATGCGATGGTATCTTTATGGGCTCTGTCAGGTCATGCACTATGATCTCTATCTTATGTGGCATGATTGAATTGGGCCTCATGGTCATGGGTGAATTGAAGACCTTGGGATTGAGTTATATATAGCCGTGCCATGTCGATGCTACGTCCCTGGTCACCAAAGACGTCATTGCTCGAACTGTCATTGTCATCATTGCACCTTCTTGTCCTTCTTGATCTCCACGTTGCACCATCTACAACTTTAGTGATGGTAGTCCAAAAGCATCACCTTTTGATCTTAATCTATATCATGCTCTGGATCCTTTTTGTATCCATTTCTGCAAGTTTGATGAACGTATGTCATATTATTTTTCATTAACTGATTAATTACTTTATTGATTATTTAAAAATTATGATTTTTATTGCAATGCAAAAATCAGCGAATTACTTCGGAAATTACTTCTACATTACATATACAAGCTACTGATTTTCATAATTTATAATTATGTAAATATTTTGAATTATTTTTATATAATAAATTGATATTCAATTATAACATATCTAGAAAGTTAATTTTAATTCATATGATTATGGACGCTGCATATACTTTTATATCAACTGATTATTATTTAATTAATTATTTAAAAATTAGTAGATTTCATTGCAATGCAAAAAATCGTTCTATTACTTTAGAAAAACTCCTGAGTTTCCATAGATGATACTAATTTTTGACAATTTAGCAATTATTTAAATATTTTTATTTTAATAAAAATTATTATTAATTATAACAATATTTAGAAATTAATTTTAGTTCGCATTAGTGGAACACCCTATCATATTTCCTTAGCACATGGGTATGCACTAATCACACTATTTTTTCAATTTATTTAAGTTTGTGCTTAGGTTGCTACATGCGTGATCATGCTTGAATTTAATAAATTGTTATCAAATTGAGATAGCAAGTAGCATGTGTAGCCTTAAACATGCTATCAATTTTCCAAAATTTTTTATCATTATTTTATGTATTATTATTTTAATTAAAATATATTTTAATTAAATTTCATGTATCCGACAAAATTATGATTTGGTTGCATTGCCTAGATCTACGGCATATCGTGAAATCATGACAAAATCCAAAATTTTGGCATGATCTTCCCTCACTTTTCCCACTTTTGGCCAATTTTGGCATGACAAGAAAAGGAGAGGGAATGGGAGAGGGCTTTTTCCCTGATTTTGTGTTGGATATGGGCGGAAATCGATGAAATACCTTTCTTCATCATCTTAGAGTAAAGGAAAAATACGAAAAGTGGAGAAAGCATGAGAGGTCTTCTCTGCCTCCCTCTCAATTATTTAAGGAGGAATAGGGCTCGAATTGCCTGGTTCGGGTCCTATTCCATGTTGAAATGCCAAAGCATTCCACTTCAGGGTTGCTACGGTTCATGTTACACGCCCCCCTCCCAAATCGGATGGTTCAGGCGGTATGATTGGTTTTATGATATAAGAAATTGTTCTTATAGGGACAACAAATCAATGGTTAATCAGTTCTTAAAAGAGGTGAGATCAAAGATTTAAGACAACTTTATTATTTCACAGGAATTGAGATGTGCATTCCAAGAAGAGGTTGTTTCACTAAGGAAGTATGTCATGGATCTTCTTGAAGATATCCGACTTCTTGGCTGTAAAATTGCAGACTCCAGTGGACGCCAACTTAAAATTACATATTGACCAAGGGGAGCTTCTACTTTATCCAAAAATGTATTGTTGACTAGGATAGTTGATATATTTGGTCATTGCTAGACTTGATATTACTCATGTAGTTAGTGTCGTTTGCTAGTTTATGTTAGTCCTCATCCAGGTTGGTTTCAGGCTCGTATTGGCTACCAACCAACTTGGTACAGTATGGATCCATATTGTGCTATGCCGTGGCATAGCGAAATAGGGAGAGGTAGGAGAGGGAGGAAAAGGGAGAGAGATGGAGGGAGGTAGGGGGAGAAAGGGCAGAGGTTTCTTGGCAATGGTGTCACGATGTCGAAGAGGAGGGATCGAGCAGCATCCGATGGAGAGAGATGGATGGGAGAGAGAGAAGGGGGAGGCTTATCGATGATGCTGGTGTTGAAGAGGGAGTGGGGACATCCGATGGAGAGAGAGAGAGAAAGAGGAGGCTTACTGGTGATAGACAGCATGGATATCAAAGAGGGGGAGCAAGCAGTGTCTGACGGAGAGAGAGCATATGAGAGAGCCCTTGAAGCCTCTCAAATCGTCAAACCCGAGGGTGATGTTATAATCGAACCAACCCACCTTACAGAACCATCCTGACTTGGCATCAGTTTGGTTTTTTGGTATGTATTGAACCATCGGTTGAGCCAGTTCAGCGATTGTTGGTCTTCATAATCCTCATCTTGAAGTTGTGTATCGGGCATGATTTGCTATACAGTCCGCCTTGCCCGATATGAGGTGTAACATACAATATCAACACTCGCTATGCTTTTTCATACTATACAAAACCGCATACCGACACCATAAAAGGATGGATGGGTACGGGATTTGGTATCAAGATAGTGAACCTTGGTATCGGGTTTTGAGATATCTAAAAGATCACCAATACAAGGAATATTTTGTAGTTGGGGAACATAGTAAAATGTTTGGGAATATTTAGATGTTGATCGGGCAGAATGTCCTTATTGCAGAAGGTGTACTTTTTTTGGTTCACGGTGGGGGGGGGGGATTTGATTATACACAAAGCAAGAAAACATTCTGTAGCAGCCAGGTTGAGTGTGTAAGCACAATATAAAGCTATTCTGCCACATGTCAATTTATATGGCTTTGCACCTATTTAAGTGAGGATTTATGTCTCCAATCTATTCCCCTCTTATGTGATGAGTAGCTTTCATGTATATTGCAACTAATCCAATTTTCCATGAGAGGACTAGATCTATTGAAATAGATCTTTGTATTGTTTAGGGAAAGTTGCCAATAAAGAGATTATGCTTTATGTTCAGTCAGTTCTCAACTTGAAGATGTGCTTACCAAGGCTCTCCCAGGAGATCAATTGAATTACATTATCGTCAAGTTGGTCAAGATTGAAATTTATGCTCTAGCGTGAGGGTGGCTGTTATCAACAAGGAGGTTTTTCCATATATTTACTTGATAGTCTGCTGAATTATGTTTGGTGGGTTGTTCTCTATTTTATTTTGTGTTATTGGGCCTTTTTTGGAGACCATAAAAGCTCAAACTTATATTGTATAGGTTCCGGTCACTTATTAAGCGCATTATTGTCTTTTTCGCCCAAATTTGTGATGGCTCACATTTTTTTTTAATAAGAATTGATACTGCATGGATCAGTTTAATCTATGTGGAATCCTTGATCTCTCCTCTTTGCCTTCTCTCTCCTCTTCTCTCCCAACTTCTCATCTCTCTTACCATCTCATCTTTGTTCTTCCTTTTGCTGCTGTTTGATGCCGTAACAGGCATTTGTGTGGCCATTTAAGAAGAGGAAGTTAGATGCGTGTCCAAGGGTCTGGAAAAGCTGGGAAGACTCAGAATACTTGTTTAAGAATGATTTGGAGAAGTTTGTGACCACAAAGAAAGCGATTTTAATGGTAATTAATGGTAAAGAAGGATTTATAGATTTACCTAGTGACTTAAGTTTTTGTTTTTGTCTTTTTTTTTTTGGGTTTCCAGTACAAGTTCAATAGCAATGCCTTAAGTCCTATAATCAATTGAGTCTTGCAACATATTAGAAATGATATTGATGTTGGATGATCCTTCTCAGTTGCAATTGTGATAATCATCAGCATATATAAACAACAACCGGACATTATGGACTTATTAAAGTTAGTAAATCAGAGCTTGAAATTCGTTCTTCTTCTCAGATTTAATAATAACAGAGTCTAGATTAATTGATTGCCTTGTTCATGACCTAATCTATGTGGGTGTTCTTCTGTTAGGTTCATAACATGATCTACGTGGCATCTACAAGTGGCCGTGTGACTGCAATATCACTAGAGGTATCACAGTGATCATAGTTTCCTATGATGAGAATATCTGTTAATTTCATTATAGACCTGTCTCAGGTTATTTAAGTATCACATTTCTTATTTATCTGTTGGATAAACTGGGTTTGAAATGAAATTAATAACATCACTTACATTGATAGCTTTGGTAGCATTCATTTCACTTCTAAACTATGAGGTTGGTAGTCGTATGCTAACAAAAGGGGAATATCTTAGAAAGAAGGCAAGTTTCAGGGTTGCTTCTAGTTTAACAAGATTACAGTTTGAGTTCCTTAATGCCTTTTAAGCTAAAGTTTGATTACCTAAATTATCATGTTTTTGTATCAGAGTGATCAGTGTGTGGTATATAGATCTAATGCAGGTAAATAATTCTGACATAGTTTTGGATTGCTTGTCAAAATTGGACCATAGAGTTTATGACACGGTGTATGTTTGGTCAAAAGGACTGTACAAAAGCCTTGGATAGCAGTTCTTATTATAACAAGAACATATCTTGAAAGAATGGATAAAATCCTTTTCTGTTATTGAATAAGATGACTGGCACTGTGAAAACATGAAGACTATTATCATTGTTGTCGTCATCATCATTGTTGTTGTTGTCCTTGCTGTTTTTTCTGCTATTTCTTTCAATAATTAGGGGAAAAGAAAATCCTCCAAAGTTTTCTTCTAGTTTTTATCTGTGTTTGCATCATAACATTTCTTAATCTAAAATTTCTCTTGTAGGCCTTAGTATGTTTTCTAGATTGTATGAGTTTGTTTCTAATTGTTTTAAACGAAGCAGGTATTGCCATTCAGCATTGCCTGGTTGTATGAGGCAGGAGCACCAATTTTTGGATCTCTTTGCTTGGATCCTCTAGGTGGAAATGGTACTTGTCTATTTTCAGCCAAAATCAAGCCACCCCATGGTCCCAAAGCTGCACTTTAGATATGTTTACTTATTTTTTTAGTTCTTCAAGAAAAAAGGGTCTACTGTACATGGCGTACCTTTTATGTACAAGTTGCATCAAAGTACTCATGGAAAATTTGTTCTGCAGTTATTTGTTGCTTGGTAGATGGGCATGTGGTTGTGTTGAACTACAAAGGAGCTGTCATTTGGAAGGTATCTCCATATAATGTTGCTTAATGCTCAATGCATGCACATGTTAATCCAATTAACAATGTTTCTTAGATCCTTCTCTGGAAGTGTTGTGCGAATTTTAACAAATGATTTGAAATTTTCCATCATATATTTATTCATTTAATGATTTAAAAATTAGTATGAAGAATTGCAGGATATATTAAAAGACATATTTAATTCACTGTCTTTGAGACATTTAATTATTTTATTTATTACATATTTTATTCATTATATAGTTTATTCATTAGATCAGGTACTTCTTCTTTTTTTTGCCCTTCCCATTCAAATTACTGCACAGACAGCAACTTCATAAGATGACATTAACAGTGATGCTGATGTTGAGATGGACTCAAGGTTAGGATTTGGTTCTTTTAAGTGCCTTTCAGTGCAAGGAATGCATTTGATTAATTTACTGTCCTTTTGTAGATCAGCGAATAAGACTGATGTATTTGGCTGTAGCTAGGGCTCACAACCCATCACTTGGTCTATCTCATGTCACCCTTTTCCTGGCCAAAGTTGTCTTGGCTAGAAGTTTGATCCCAATTTGTAAGATTCAGGGCAATGTTAAGAACCGGTCATAAAACATTCTCAAACTTCAATTTGCCATTTTGTTATCCATGCAGTTTAGTTTATGTAATTGGGATTAAGTTTATAAGGTTAAATTCAAAGCACTATGATAGTTAGGTTATTTTAATAGGCTGACATCATGAAACAACATGGCTTTCAATAACTTTGTCCTTCTTTTGTAAGGTATCACTTTGTCCTTGAACAATAAAACTAGAAGACATGCAACACAAGGACTTCTATGGGGTGCTTTGTAGTAATCCTGGGGCCTAGGCTTGCTTAATTGCAAATTTCTAGTGGGATCCCATTGCTCCTGGTATAATTGTAGTGATGCAAGAGATATAGACCTATTTAAGAGTGTGGTTAACAAGGATTTTTATGACCAGCAACAGCTGTGGTAGGGCTTTGATGGTTATTGTTATTCAGTGAGTATAAAGATTTTTTTGTATCAAAATCTATTACTTGAATTTACGAATCTGAAATTACGAGGACATAATAGTCAACTAAATATTCTTCTACATCTGTTATTTGAATATGTTATGACTTAAAATGATGGCTGGTATTAGATTTGTGCTTGTTTCAGTACAAATATGTTGTGGTTAATATATTCTTCTTTTGTTCTAACATATGTTGACTAGTGGAATACACGAAGTTTTTTATTTCATAGTTTATTAATTTCTGGTGGCTCTGAAATGTGTCTTTTAGATCTGACTATAATCTCCACCTTTGACATTGAATTTATTATCATTCAATATTCATTTTCTGATAGTTGTATTTTAAATGTACCAGATAACTATTGATGGTCCACTATTTGCTGGAGCTTGCATATCTTCTGTTCTCCCAACTCAGGTATGATTCCTTTAAGCAAGCACTTCTTTAAATGACATCTCAAGTAACCAAATATTATTAAAATTGCATTGACATTCTAATTGGAGTTTTTAGATGGAACGCTAACAGCAGGCACCTTGTGATGTCATTAGTTACCTTCAATTTATACTACCTAATGATGCATAATGTTAGAAGGTTCAAGACTTAGTCTGATGATTAAGGTCTTTTCCCCTCTTCCCCTCTCTGAATAGCATCACGAGGAAACTATCTTATTTCATGATTCATATCTTGTAGTCTTAAGTCATCAAATAGTACTAAGATTGCATGAACATTCTAATTGAATACTTAATATGTGGAACCCTAACTGCGAGCACCTTTTGATGTTGTTATATGGCTTAAATTTGGACTATATTATGGTGCATAATGCATTAAGGGGCTAGAAGGTTCAAGATATAGTCCTATGAATTAGGTTTCCCCCTCTCTGGATATCATCATGAGGGAACTATCTCATTTCATGAACTTCATATCTTCTTATGTTACAGTCTTTATGTGACTTTCTGTTTATTTCGAAAGCGTTGTTTCTTTCATAATTATTGTCAAATTATTGGTCACTACTAGGGATTTCAAATGCTTTTTCTTTTTTTTTTCCCTATTTGTTTCTTTCATATTTCATGTGTTTTTCAAGCTTTCCTTTGACTGGATATCTATGTTGTTGATCTATGTCATACTAGTACATCTTGTGCTTACTCTTTTTTTTCCATAATTTACTTGTTGATGGGAAATATCATTTTGCATCATGTGAGTTGAACATCAAGACCAAGAGTTGCATTATATTTACAAGTCTATCAAGTGAATATGAGAGGGGTTCTGAAATTTGCTTTAGAACAGCTTGTAGTGTCTTATCTAAGATCTTCAAGCAACATTAATTCTCATTGCAGGCAACAATGATGTTGATTGTATGTAGAATACTTGTAGGGGGCGTTTGGTATAGGATGATCCATCTAAGATTAAGGATGATGTGGGTGGAGGTGATGAGATTATAATGTTTGGGTGTACCATGGTGATCCTATATGGTAGTGATCTCAAATCACCTCTACTCAAATCACCACCCAACTTAGTGATGGGATATTTATCCTTGAGGTCGGAAATTCAAGATCACCCTTGGACAGTGATCTTGGGCTGAAATTTAAAGACAAATACCCCTCAATCTTACAAAAAATTGGTATATCAATATACCATTAATATATTATATCAATATTATATATATTGTATTATATTGATATTATATATTATATTTATGATATAATTACGTTATAATATATTATTAATCATATTATTGTCATATTATGATTCAATGATAATTTTAAATTAGAGTAGAAATATCTTATTGTACTCTATGTTTATATAATAAAAGTATTTAATGTATTACTTCTATTTGCCTTATTTTCTGATCAAAATAATATTCATATTAATAGATAATATATAATAATTTATAATAATAATTAATATATTTTTATAGGATTATTATTATAGGACTAATGAATATATTTTATATAATATATTAATAATTAATATAGTAATATTTATTATAATACTTTTTATATGATTAATAAATATATTTTAGGAATTTATCGTAGGTAGTTTTAGTATTATATAGTCAGTAATCTTGGATTCTTATGGAATACCAAATAGATTACTCGTACATACCTAATGATCTTTAATCATTGGACCATGGCCGACCAAATATAGTGATCTTATATCGCTGGGGATCAAATCATCATAGGATTCGGATCATCGGTGATCTTAGATCAGTATAGTGATTCTATTTGGGTGACTAAACACTGCCACAAAGATGCATGCAGTTCCTTGATGTAGTGGCAAATATGCAGTAATCCTCTCATTTTTAGAATCCAATTGATTGTTGCACTAATTGTTTGTTTTGTGTTATCTGAAGGTGCTGATATGTTCCCGCAATGGAAGTGTGTACTCATTTGATTTGGTGAGCTCTGGTGCTCAACGTGTTTAAATTGATATTTTTCCACATTTTCAATGGTTTATCTAATTTTACATGCAAACCCTGAGCAAGAGTACCCTATGAGAAATCATATGCAATTTTATGATATTTGCCTGGTGCAGGAAATATGATGTGAAATGATAAGCGAATTTAAAATTTATCGGCAGCTTATATTTAAAATGCTAAATATTGGAAGTTCATTCCTACATGACTGATTATAGAAGTCCCAACCTGCACAAGTTTACAAATTTAATTTGCACTAGTTCTCATTTAGATGGATGTTGCTTGTTTTGTACGCATAAGACACTTGAAATGGTCACTGAAGTATGCAGATTTGCTCGTGTTACCAGAGATATGAACTGATAGATGGTCACAACTCCTGTCAATCTGAACTGGTAAGTGTTATTTGCAGGAACAAGGAGCTTTAATTTGGGAATATCAAGTTGGAGACCCAATCACTTCATCTGCTTATGTTGATGATTACACCCAGTTCAAATCCAACCTTCCTATCCATGTGACCGGTAAATGGAATTATTGGTGACCAAACATCTCAGATCCATTTTGTCCCCTAGAGAAATCTTCAGTTATCTATTCATTTTCAGGTTGGCTTGCATCTGCAGCAGTTCAGGAAGCATCCATGTCATTCGGATAAATGAAGATGCCAAGCAAGAGAAGATTCATCTGGAAGGGGTTCCAGAGAGCTCACCTGTACAACAGTTTGCAGTCATGGACCTTCCGGGGCATATCTTCTCTTCACCAGTAATGATCAGCGGTCGCATCTTTGTTGGTTGCAGAGATGATCATATCCATTGCATCGCAGTGGTTCCCTGACATCATTAAGTGATTTTATATGGGACTGTCACATATGTCAATAGAGACCATCCCTACTGGTTCATGCCAGTGGTAGATTAGTGTCAGACAAATTCGCACATCACCTGTTGGAAAAGGATGACAAGAATTCTGATTCCGTTGCAAATTCAGCTATAATATCCAACTGCAATTCACTGTCCTTGGACTCTTGATGGCAAATCAAGTACTGTACATTTGCACATGCTCTCAAGGTGTCAACAGCATTGTCTTTGTTGTTTCAAGCATCCGGCATGCTACAGATCTACTGGATCCTCCTGTGGTGTTACCTGACATGGACGGTGAATCTGAGTGGAACCTCAAGCAATTGGTAACTTTGTTAATATGCAACCAAGAGACAAATAGAGGTTCAATTCTGTCCCGAAAGCTGTCTGCAGGAGCTGACCTGTCTAATTGGAAGGGATGAGAATCGAAACAGCCATTCTTACATCTTGACAATTGTCTGCAGGAAGTTAATGAGAACTCGAAAGCTGTCCCAGCCAAAAAAATTGCCTCTACCTTTTCTAAGTTTGTTTCTAGGTAATTGATAGCTATGGTGTCCATATGGTTGCACCCATGTTCTGCTTCAAGGAAAGGGACAAAATTATATCCAAATATATGGGCATGATAAACCTTATGTTGGAGAAAGGATGAGCTTGGGTGCAATAGTAAGGTTGCTTCATTTAGGTTCAAAATATGGAAACAGTTTTTTTTAAATTTGGGATTGTATATATTTGACTCTCTCTAGATCTCGCAATGGTGGGAGTTTT
>KE505645.1:184352-207368 GCA_000441515.1 Elaeis oleifera
AGATGAACTCTATATGTTTATTTTCTATAAATGATTATTTACTTAAATATCTGATGAAATCTGTTGAAAAGTGATCATTGCTTACTGGGCTGTCTAGCTCGTTACCTCCTATTTTACTGTTTTTACAGATGTTGAGGAATTAAGATGATACAAGATATGAATGGAAGAGTGATCAGAAGTAGAATCCCTATACTTTTAGGTTGAAAGTCTTATTGAATTTGATGTAAGGCTTATGAATCATTGTTGAATTTATTAAGATATTAAGAAAAATTTTAGATCATTATGTTTTGAATTTAAATTATTGACTAATTATTCCGCTGTTGTTTTAGGATAGCATGATAAGATGCCTTGCATGCTTATGAGAAGAGTTTTCTATAAGTATGCGGCGGTTGCCATGACCCTCGATTTACAATCTCGGGTCAGAGGCATGACAGTAACTCTGGCAGGCAAAAGGATTCCCATGCATTCAATAATGCCTTGAGATTTTCCCGTAGATTGCCTCGAGTAACTATGGCAGGTAAAAGGGTTCCATTGCATTCAATAATGGCTGAGAGGTTCACCAGTAGACAACCAAAGAATTGAGCTTCTCATGGTTGGTTTGATCATACAGAGGCAAATTTTGCTGCAACCATCCAAATGAAGTGGGTGTAATGCTTGTTATCGGCTCGATCTTGCTGTTCAATGTGTTGGAATAGGTATTCGTCATTTTTCCCCAAACTTCTTTTGATGTGATTGCTACAAATCTGATGAGAACATTTATATAAACACTTATAACTCTTACAACAATTCAAATGACTGAATACCTAACTAAAAAATACAGTAACTCCAAGGGGCGCTATGTTCCCATAACTTGTTATTCAAGCACCACCAACCCCAAGTGCCACAAATAAAGCACCAATGAGGCAAAACAAATGAAGCCAGAACATGTAGTACCTCCATATTTCTACTGTGTCTAGCACAGTGATTATCTAAGGAAATATGAGTGTTGACACATAACCAAGCAAAAATTTAGCTCTTTAGACATCAACATATACCTGCTGCTTATCTGTGATCATCAAGTATACAGTATATAGAAATGGGTGCAGGCAATTTCACCGTCGAAGAGCAAAGGAAGATATCCACCAAGATAGACACATACTAAAGCAATTGATAATATATCATGGGCATACAATGGGAGATCATTGTCCATCAACTACTTAATATGAGTCGTGAACCATAAGAAGCTGCAAGGTCACCTATAAGTCCTGGCAATGAAAAGTTAAACCATGCGAGATGTATGAACCTAGTAGTTGAAGTAGCAGAGATGTGTGTGGAGCCATCCTATAATACAGCAACATCCAAACTCAAGTGGCTGCCAATGAGCAGAAGTTCGAATAAGTGACAGGAGCATCATTAGATTCTCCACGTCTGCTTATTTGACACCAAACCTGCTCGGGGCTCTCATTGCTTCTGCTGTTGGCAGGCTGTCATGTCCAAAACCCACACTTAACATGGTGTATATCTCCTAGAGTGTAATTCTAAAGTACATGCAAGGCCTGATACATCTGAACCAAAATATTTAATTCCGAGACATAAACAGCTAAGACAAACCATATATAATATTTTTACTGAAATTAAAGTTATGTAAAATATATAGTTTAGATACATCCAGTATCAGTTACAAAACTTAATTGCTACTACCTCTGACCAAAAAGTTTCAACTTAGTCCAATCTAGCTAGGTTTTTGTGGCTCTGAAAAGAAATGAAAATAATAATATGAGCTAACAACTTAGTAGGAATTTTCTAAGTACACACAAAAGCATAAAAAATAATAATTTTTAATAAATATATTCATTGAAAAATAATAGTTTAAGTCTCCACAATTAATAATTGTGTATTCATTTACCCATCTCAATAATGATATCGGGATATTCATCAAATTCAAGATATAATAATTCAGATGTATACAGTACTCTATTAATAATAGCTCTGATATTTTCATTATATATAATTAAATAAGAAATTCTATTTCACTAAGATTTTATTTTAACTATTATTATTTCTATTAACACTAGTACTCAGCTATTATTCTCATTTATTATCTTATTATAATATGTCTAATATGGATCGGATCCTAATTTTCAGTATTTAGACTATTCATGGTCATGCTCCTACTCGTCATTGGCCATATTAATAAAGTATTACATGTTCTGTCTATGACGAGGCCATACTGATAAAATATCATGTTTTTACTCATGACGAGGATATACTGATAAAATACCACATTTCTGCTTATGGAGAGGCTACTTATGTTGTGATTAGTCCAGATGCCCCGATTTTAGATTATTATAAATCATTCCTTTCATTTTATTATTATTATTATTTTATAAATTATTTTATATATTATATTTATGTAATTGGTATAATTTAGAATCATGAAGAATCAAAGCTTGTAATACGTGCAGGCATGCAATGCCCATAGATTCTAACATATGATATCAAACATTCATAATTAATGTATGTAGTTGTGATTAGAGATCCTCATCTCTAATAGCTTGCAAAATTCACCCAATACCAACTTAAACCGCCGCATAAGTAAACATCCGATTAATCCTAAATCAACATTCGGTGTTAGAAAATTTAGAAATCACTTTCTTTTCTAACTTACATAATTATGATCTATTTTTTTATTTTAAGACTCAATATATCATTCTACCCATATGATAATAATCCACAATTAGCTTAAAAACTTAATGGACAAGACTTTACCTCAATTAGTAAGCTCGAAAGAGACTCCACACCAATCTTTTTTGATCTCAATATGCTAAAAACTAGGGAAGCGAATAAAGTCAAGGTTAATCTTTGATTAAGATTAACCATTAGCACAAGAAGGACATAAGAATAGATTAAAGAAGAGCATAAGGATATAGAGAGATTAAGAAGAAGATAGTAGAGGGCTTGATCCATCTTTGAGCAGTAGAGAAAGAGAACAAATAGATAACTAGGTCTTTTGCCAAAAGAGAGAAGTAAAGAGATTTATTCCTCTTTTTGGTGAAGGAAGTGATGGCCATAACATCCTCTATTTGGCTGCAACTCATGAGGAGGGTTTCATCCTTCAAAATAGAAATTAACAAGAAGAACATAAACCAACAAGAAGAATACGAAGACAAGAAGTTAGATTTAACGTTACCTATGTGAAGGATCAAGAAGAGATGGGTTAGCATCTAGCATGGAGGAAGAGGAGAAGAAAAGAGAAGAAGAAAAGAAGAAGAAAGGAAGAGAGAAAACATAGGGCGAGAGAGTGTTCAAGAGAGAGAGCATGGGAAGGAGAGAGTTATTGGGATTTCATGATTTCATATATGCAAAAATTTTCAAGACATATATGCAGTGAAATTTAAAAATTCAGATTAAAATTATTTAATCTAAGCATGCATAAAATCAATTTTAAACCATGCAACAGGATCTATATATATGAGATAGGATTCAGATATAGAAATCAATAAAAAATAGAGAAGATCTAATCTTTGTACCTTTGTGTGGGTCGATCTACATCGCGAACCGATGATCGTGGATGTCTTCAGAAGGTCTCTTAAAGTCGCACAAGCGTTCGATCTCTACGGATATCCATACGAAGCCTCGATCTGATCGGAAGCTTCTTAATCTCATCAGGGTGCTAACTCTCTTACAGGGATTACATCTTCATGGTTGAAGATGACTCTTCTTTTCTGTCAAAATTCTCTTAGAGAAGAAGAAGAATAATAGGAGGAGAAAGATCTCTACGCTATAGATCATGAGAATAAATATCCAACTCTTGGACATCTATGGAGGAGAAGACATGTCCAACTCTTTGATATCTAGGGAGAAAGAAAATATGTCCAACTCTTGGACAAAGAGAGAGAGAGGAAGAGACCTTAACAACCAACCTTTGATTATAAGAAAGAAGGGATGAAGCCCTAACTACCTTAGCGCCCCACCCTTTTCTCCCTCTTTTTGTGCGCCACACCCTTTCATGCCATCCCCTCTCTTTTCTCTTCTTTACACACTACAAAAACCTCCAAAATTAGTGTTAGATCTGATAAGAGGTGCCCCATATTTATCCCTAACAATTAGGGTTAGGTTAGGAGGGAGTTAGGCTGTTAAAGTCCTTAAAAGAGAAGGACTTCTCTCTTGCCGCCCCATCCTTCCTCTTTTGCACCCACATCACTCACGAAAAAACTACTTGGGGCATGATTTATTTCATGCAAAAACAAATGGGCGTGGGGTATCATGGGCGACTCCTCATGGGGCTTCAATGAGTGCCATTGGAAAAGAGAGAGTCCTAGTAAATTGGGACTCCTCTTTAGGTGGCTGATTGAAATCAAATCAAACTCCAATCAATCTTAATCTAATTAGAAATTGATTAGACCCAAAGAGATTAAAATTCTAGTCAAATTAGGAATCCAAACTCTCTTGATTAAATCTTAATCTAATTAAAATTAAATAGCACTTAAATCCTAATCAAATTAAGAATTGATCTCCCTTATAATTGAGTTATCTCATAATCTAATTAGACTTGATCAAATCAAATCCAAGGCAAGTCAAATTGAATCCCATTCAATTAAACTTGATCTAAGCCCATTGCTTAATCAAATTGAGCCAATTAGCAATCCAATTACTAATTAATCCTCCTATAACTCACTAACTCTTAGTGGTTATTTAATTATAACTTTTACATTTGGTTAATCATCAATCATATTGATGATTAAATCCTATTGCGATTCATAATCGCAATTCAACCATCTGATCAGTCAAATATCTCTTTTGTGTGTGACCCTATAGATTTTATTCTGTCTGATGGTGTGACATATTGTGATCCCTATCACAATATCATTAAAATTCCTTTTAATGGATTGGAACCATTCCAACTCTGTCCATCAAGGATCATCGATCATCAAGATAATACTCATGGGTCTTACAATTCACCAGTGACACCTAATAGTATATAGTGATAATCTAGCAGAATAAAAGATGATGAACTTTTAGGTGCAGTTATCGTGTGATTCAATCCCTCTATCGTAGTTCCGATCAGATGGTAGGTCATAGATAAATAGTCAAACCTCAACATCGATCATATGATAAATTTAATTAGCTCGAGTTCGTCTGCGATTCTCATAGAAATTCTTTCTATCAATCATACTGCTATGGCCATAGACTTTAAGGACTCTATCTCTCAAATCCCATAGGATTACTCTTCTCTGTTAGGATCGATAGATTTCATCTAGATGTGCATCCTGCTCCTATAGTGGATCAATTGTTACCAACATCTACTATATGGACTTATTGAGACTATATTTATGTATAGTCAAACTCCAGTAGCCTCACTGTGAGCAACTGTAGCACCATAGGTCAAAGGATCAGTTACACTATTGCAGCATCGAGTAAGTCACTGACGAATGAGCAGACATCCATGTGACTTCTCATGTTGGTCATGCTTAGTGCTAGTTCTTCTCTAACAACCACCTGTACTCTCATTTCAGTGTCCCTACACTACAAATTTGAGACTCGTCTGTCTAAAAGAAGCGATCCGTGCATCGGTCTGTTCGGATCTATCACCATCTTCATGATGATCCTATGACTAGGAGTAATTTAGGGATTAACTATCAACGACAT
Source organism: Elaeis oleifera (assembly GCA_000441515.1). NCBI lineage: Eukaryota > Viridiplantae > Streptophyta > Magnoliopsida > Arecales > Arecaceae > Elaeis > Elaeis oleifera. Next base: position 189,981 of record KE505645.1, read on the forward strand.
ATGCCTCAAATTTTTAATTCTTTGAGAATATATATTATCATCTTGTTAATCTCTTGGATGATTTATGGACACATACAACATGAATGGTTATAAACTGTTCATTAAGTATAAAATCATATCCTAGATATATAATATGCGTTAGCCAAGATTGGCTTCTAGGACATACATCTAACAATCTCCACTTGCACTAAAACCAATCTACCATATACCAAGCCCTATCTTCTCAAGACAGGCTTCGATTTTTGGCTGACTAAGTGACTTAACCAGTGGATCTACAACATCTCATGTGGAGTTTACTCTCTGCACCTCTATATATTTCTACATGAGGTAGTCACATATACTACTACTCTATGTGCTTGGATTTCTAGTGAAACCTTGACTTCTCAACGAGAGCTATGGCGCCATTGTCTTTACAGTACAGTGTCATGATATCTGATGGCATAACAACCAGTTCTGCAACTAACATTAGAACCAGAATGCATTCTATACATCTAAGCATGCTTAGCTTTCATTGATCAATTGCTTAGAACCCTTTCAATATACTGAACCAATATTGTACAAGAATACATCCTAATATAGACATTCTATCATTAGCATCCGTGTATCCTCCTACTCCTAGCTCTGATCCTTCTTCAAAGATCAGGAATAAATCCTTAATGCTTCTCAAGTACTTAAGGATATTTTCACAGTAATCCAGTACTTCTAGCCTAGATTCGATTGATATCTACTCATGACACTCACAGCAATAGCTATATCAGATCGAGTATATACTCCTATGCCCAGGAGGGTAGCAGACCCCTCTCAGAGGTTTCTATACTAAACCCTTTCAGCATCTCCTCAATATATTTTTCTATAAAACTAAAGCATCTACTTGGATCTATCTCTATAGATCTTTATATTTTCAAAATATAGGACGCTTGCCCTATATTTTTAATGGAGAATTCTATATACAATTACATTTTAACTGATGTCAGTATGAGATACTCTCAGTCAGGAGGATGTTATCTACATATAATATGAAGAATGTGACAGCACTCTCACTGACCTTTATATAAACATATAATTTCTCCTCATTTCTGATCAAACAATTTAATCACATCATCGAAATGAATATTCCAACTCTGAGATTCTTGTAGACTTTGTGATATCTATCATAGAAAGTGAAACCATAGACTACTCCATTCAGATATCTTTCTAAGATATCCAATCAGAAAAGCTATTTCACATCCCTTTCTTAGAGTTGATGTCTAGCATCGCCTCATTGTAGATTTTGAGATCATCTCTATGTTCCCTATCTCTCATGAGAAATACTTTTTTCTATATCCTCTATGAGCATACCTAGGTATCTTTGGAGAGGATGGGAGATCCTGCAAAATCTATGATGTGGAGGTATTACATGTACTGGCTCATTATGAATAGGTTCTTTAGGTCCTATGACTTGTTGCTCTTCAGAGACTCTCTTCGAGCTCAACTTTCCTCCTACTACTTCATCTTGGATAAATCTTTTTCCAAGAAGATAACTTGATGGGTCACAATCATATTGTGATCCTTTAGAAAGAAAAGTAGTATCTTAAACTCTTTTAGGATATCCTATGAAAGGAGCTCTCATAGATCTAGCCTCTAACATATCCGTCTGCTGTCTTTAATACGGACTAAACATTCTTAAATCTTGAGATAATCAAGACTCGATTTCTTACTATGTCATATCCCATATGGTATGGTAGGAACGGATTTAGAGAGAACTCTATTTTATAAGCAAATTTTAAAATAAAGTATGTCTCTAAAGAAATAAAAGTTATATCAGTGAATTTTATCATGGACCAGATTATATCTTATATAGTCTCACTCCTTTTAAATACCCCGTTGAGCTGAGGTGTACTAGGAGGGGTCCACTATGAAATTATGCCATTTTTATAAGATAACTGAGAAATTTTTTACTTTAGTATTGCATCTTCGATCTGATCGAAGTGTCTTTAAAATTTTTTTGATTTGCATCTCTATTTCACATATAAATTCTTTGAACTTTTCAAAGATTTCAGATTTGTATCTCATACATGTATCCGTACCATGACTGATCATCGATAAAGATAATGAAGTAGAGACAACCTCCCTGAAACTGGCACATCAAATGGGCCGCACACATATCAAATGTGTACTAGGGTAAATACCTCAGTGGTCTCTTTTTTTTTATCCCACAAGAGTAGTTTGGTTATTTTTTCTCAAAGAGATGATACACAGACTAGATATGACTCAGCAGTCAATAAGCTCAAAAGCTTATATTTCTCCAATCTGTTAATTATTTCTTCTCTTATATGACTTAGCCTAAGGTGCCACATATATTTCAGGTTTATTTCAATTCTGGATCTTTCAGATTTAATGACATTCATTGTTTGCTTAAATAAGTGCATAGATGTATCACCATGCAAATAATAGAGACTGTTTCTAAAACTAAATCCAAATGGTAGTCATAGAGGTTAGGTGCCCATGGCGATAGCACAACTCTTGCCCTATTGCCATGTTGAAGGATTACTTCATCTTTCTCAGTCCTCTATCTTTTTTTAGACCATACAATGAACTGCATAAAAAATACTAGAGTCTAATACTCAACTGAGAGAAGAGAAAATCATAAGGATAGTTTTGAGCAATTCTGACATACCTTCTCAAGGTGTGTCCTTATCTTTTTAGGCTTTTCAGGTATGTACCTCTGAACTTTTCAAGATCCTTTAGTTACCAACATATTGACCAATTTAGATAAGGTGCTATCATAATCGTTCATATGATAGTTTACCATAAACTATCCATACAAACCAAGAAGGGATCGCAGGATCAAATCCACTAATAATTCTTATGCATGCTCATGTCGAGTTTCTCAAGCTCCAAATATCCTTGATCATTGTCAAACAGTGATCATGGACAAACTGTCCATCTTACAACTTATGCACTGTGCGACTTTGATCATCTTGCAACTCTTACAGATGAGTCAGCATGTCATTGACGGTGTTCGTGTCCTCATGCATGCATTGGAGTTTATCTAATATGAATGCCAACTTTAAACACCTACTTGTATTATCATTGTCCATCCACTTATCAAGTATAGCTTATTGACATTGGATTGGATGGATTGATAATATAGGGATAATCTGAGAGAGAACATGACTTAATTTTCTAAAGTTAAGGAGGATTCTTAGGTTTCTGAGTCAGTCTATGTAATTGATTTTTGTTAAACGGTTGATATCTAGGGTTTGAGCTACAGGGTTGGAAGCTGACATAATAAACAACGGAGTGTGAAGTTCTAGTTAGATGTTTGTACTTATTTATAATTTATTTAAAATTTTAAATGTAATAGGCTTCCATTAGTTTTCTCAGATTTCTCACACTCTTCGGATGGAGAATAAAAATCCTAACGCGACAACTGAATTTCTAATGGATGCTGTGGTCCCACCGATGTCGTGTATCTCATCTGACAGATATTGCTAACACGTACACCGATACATGGATAATTTTTATCTGAATATTTTTTAAGCATGTTGCAGTGACTTGGTCTCTAAGTCAAGTGGGCTCCCCTGGCAGATATTGACCAGACTCCCTAGTTAAGCCCGATCCACCATTCACAAATAGGTGCAAAGCCATCATTAGGTCCCTCACCTGACTGATATTAGGCCCAACCCAATTTTTATCCTGGAGCAACTCTTTACTAATAAATAGTTGTGTGTTTTCGATGCAACTGAACCACTATGACCAGCCATGAACAATCAATGCTAGTAGCACACCTGCACATCTATAACGATGAAAATCATTGAACTTAATATTTATAGGAAGATTTAAGTTTAGATCTCATCTAATCAGTCATCATATGGTTGATCTAATTGAAATGGGCTAAACCAAACTATCAAGCAACCACATTCAAGACTTAATCTTTCAAATTGGTCAGATAAGTGGAGATCGATGGAAGGCTCCTCCTTGATGGATTAAGGGTTCTAATTAAGTAACCACCTCTTAATTACTTATCTTAGATACTCATTGGTCAATTGGTCTGAATAGGTTAGCTTAGACGAATCAAGCTTGGGCCACAGAGCCGAATTAGGTCCTTAGGTTAATCGATTCCACATATGGGTGTCAATCGATTCGATCAACAATGATTGTATGATCTTAAGCTCTATTGATCTAATCCTAATCAATATTTGATTCGATTTGATCAACTGCTAAGTCGATTTAGATCCATTATGATCAAATTAAAATCTTAGGTATAATCTAATTATATGACCTAATTTGATCTACCGATGACCAATCCCTCATGCACAAATATAAATTTTAGATCTTAAATCTAAATTTTTAGATCTACATTCTTGATATGAAAAGTAAGTTTGGATCTCAAAATAATTTTTAGATCATACATACAATCATATATCATATATATGAATTAAATTCAGATCATAAAACTAATTTCAGATCTAAGTATGCTTTCATATATCATATATATGAATCAAAAGAGATCTCAAAATTTTTTTAAATCTAAATAATAAATATATATCATATATATGAAAAAATTAGATCTAAAATTTATTTAATAAAAAAATTTAATATCGTTCTAAGACAATCATACAGCATAACCAGTTATGTCGGGACAACCTTATGTCAGAATGATATCAAAACTTTTAAATCTGAAATTTTGCTCTACAGATTTTATATCTAAATCTTAATCTCATGCATATGATGTGGCTTTGATACCATATTGGGATTTCATGATTTCATACATGTAAAATTTTCAAAACATATACACAGTAGAAATTTAAAAATTTAGATTAAAATTATTTTAATCTAAGCATGCATAAGATCAAATCTTAAAATCATGCAACAGGATCTACATATGTGAGATAAGATTTAGATATAAAATTAAATAAAATAGAGAAGATCTAATCCTCATACCTTTACATGGGTTGATCTATACCGTGAACCGATGATCGTGGATGTCTTCAAAAGATCTCTTGAAGCTACACAAGCGTCCGACCTCTACGGATATCGACACAAGATCTTGATCTGATTAGAAGCTTCTTAACCTCATTGGGGTGTTAGCTTCCTTACAGAAATCACATCTTGATGGTTGAAGATAACTCTTCTTTTCTCTCAAGATCCTCTTAGAGAAGAAGAAGAATAATAGGAGGAGAAAGATCTCTATGCTAGAGATCATGAGAATAAGTGTCTAACTCTTGGACATCTATGGAGAAGAAGATATATCCAACTCTTGGACATCTAGGGAGAAAAAAAAATATCCAACCCTTGGATAAAGAGGGAGAGAGGAAAAGACCTTAACAACCAACCTTTGGTTGTAAGAAAGAAGGAATGAAGCCCTAACTACCTTAGTGCCCCACCCTTTTCTCTTTTTTTGTGCACCACACCCTTTCGCACCATCCCCTCTCTTATTCTCTTCTTTACACGCCACAACAACCTCCAAAATCAGCATTAGATCTGATAAGAGGCGCCCCCTATTTATCCCTAACAATTAGGGTTAGGTTAGGAGGGAGTTAGGTTGTTAAAGTCCTTAAAAGAGAAGGACTTCTCCCTTGCCGCCTTATCCTTCCTCTTTTGCACCCACATCACTCACAGAAAAACTACTTAAGGCGTGATTTATTTCATGCAAAAATAAGGGGCATGGGGTATCATGGGCGGCTCCTCATGGGGCTTCCATATGTGGCGTTGGGAGAGAGAGAATCCTAGTCAACTGGGATTCTTCTTTAGGTAGTTGTTTTAAACTAAATCAAACTCCAATCAATCCTAATCCAATTAGAAATTGATTAGACCCAAGAAGATTAAAATCTTAATCAAACTAGGAACCCAAACTCTCTTGATTAAATCTTAATCTAATTAAGAATTAAATAGCACCTAAATCCTAATCAAATTAGGAATTGATCTTTCTTGCAATTGGATTATCTCATAATCTAATTAGACTTAATCAAATCAAATCTAAGGCAAGCTAAATTGAATCCCATTCAATTAAACTTGATTCAAGATCCATTGCTCAATCAAATTGAGCCAATTAGTAATCTAATTACTAATTAATCCTCTTATAACTCACTAACTCTTAGTAGATTATTTAATTACAACTTTTGTATTTAATTAATCATCAATCATATTGACGGTTAAATCTCATTGCAATTCATAATCATAGTTCAATCATCTGATTAGTCAAAAGTTTCTTTTGTGTGTGACTCCATAGGTTCTATTCTGTCTGATAGTGAGACATATTGTAATCCCTATCACAATATCATTGAAACTCCTTTCAATGGATTGAAATAATTTCAACTCTGTCCATTAAGGATCATCGATCACCAAGATGATACTCATTGATCTCACAATCCATCAGTGACACCTAATAGTATATTGTGATAATTCAGCATAATAAAAGGTGATGAATCTCTAGGTGTAATTATCGTATGATTCAATCCCTCTGTCGTGAGTTCCGACCAAATGACAGATCATAGATAAATCGTCAAACTTCAATATCGATCATATGATAGATTCAATTAGCTCGAGTCCATCTGTGATTCTCATGAAACTTTTTTCATCAATCACACTGTTATGGTCATAGACTTTAAGAACTCAGCCTTTCAAATCTCATAGGACTACTTCTCTCTACTAAGATGATAGATTCCATCTAGATGCGTACTCTATCCCTATAGTGGATCAACTGTCGTCAACATCCACTATATGGACTCATTGAGATCATATTTATGTGTAGTCAAACTTCAGCAGTCTCACTGTGAGCAATTGTGGCACCGCAGGTCAAAGGACCAGTCACGCTACTACAACATCGAGAAAATCACTAATGAGTGAGCAGACATCCATGTGACTTCTCATATTGATCACGCTGAGTACTAGTTATTCTCTAACAACTACCTACACTCTCGCTCCAATATCTCCACACCGTAGACTCATCTATCTAAAGAAAGCAATCTATGCATCGATCTGTCGGATCTATTACCGTTCTCATGATGATCCTATGACTAGGAGCAATTTAGAAATTAACCATCAATGACACATACCTTAAAGTTTTAACTCTTTGAGAATATGTGTCGTCATCTTTTAATCTCTTGGATGATTTACGGACACATACAATATGAATGGTTATAAAATTGCTCATTATATACAAAATCATATCCTAGATATATAATATGCATCAGCCAAGATTGGCTTCTAGAGCATATATCTCTCAAGAGCGTGGAAAAGAAAACAACATGCGCAGAGAAAAAGAGAGCAAGAAAAAGTGGGGGAGAGAGAGAGAGTTTATGGCTATGGAAGAGATAAAGCTAGAAGGAGAGAGAGCGATGGGGGAAGGAAGAGAGCGTGATGGGGAGGGTGGAGGGGTTTCTATTACATGAATTAGAAAATTTATTTTCTTGTTTCGATCCTTATTTGGTAACCACCTTAATAGATGGGCTTGCTAAGTGGACCAACTGGGTCGAGCCTCACATTCTCTCCTCCTTAAATAAACTTTTGTCTTTGAAATTTACATATTTAAATTTGTGAAAAGTTGAAATATCTTTCTTTCATCTTGCTCTCGAGCTCGTAAGTTGCTTCCCTTTTTGTGTGATTACTCTATTGGACTTTGATGTAAAAAATAGTATGATTTCTCAGAACTTGTTCTCTCCTATCTACAATTTGAATTGGATACTCTTCATATGTTAAATCCTCATATAACTATAATGGCTTGTACTCTACCACATGATCTGGTACATATTTTCTCAGTATTGATATATGAAATATATTTTATACACTAGAAAGAAGAGATGATAATGCTACTCTATATGCCACTTTCTTATCTCTATCCAAAATTTTAAAAGGACCCATATATCTCAGATAGAGCTTGCCATGAATACCAAACTACATTAGACCTTTGGCAGAAGATACTTTTAAGAAGACATGGTCACCATCCTTGAAGTCTAACTTCCGTCTTCTATTATCCGCATAACTCTTTTATCTATCTTGAGCTATTTACAGCATTTGCTTGAGTAGTTGAACTTTTCTATAGTTTGCTGCACTAGTTCAGGGCTCAGTAGCCATCTTTCGTCAACATCATCCTAACAAATAGGGAATCTATACTTCTTTATATATAATGCTTCAAAAAGAGTCATCTGGATACGAGCATGGTAGTTGTTATTATATGCATATTATATTAGAGCCAAATGACTATCCCAAGCATCTCCTAGATCCAAGACAACCTCTTAAAATATTCTCTAAAATTTGAATAGTTCTTTCAGATTGGCCATCAGTTTATAGATAAAAGGCTGTACTAAAGTTCAATTTGGTGCCCATGGATTTATGTGGACTTCTCCAAAATTGAGACATAAATCTGGTATCTCCATTTAATACTATAGAAATTGAAATTTCATAATATCTCATAATTTGTTCAATATACAAATTTGCTTGCTTCTCCAATGACATCCTAACTCTCAAGGGTAAGAATAAGCTGACTTTATCGATCGATCAATGACTATCCATTCAACATTGTTAACTTTAAGGGTTCTGAATAGACCCATCACAAAATCTATGGTTATATATTCTCATTTTCATTGAGGAATAGAAAGAAATTGCAAAGGTCTTGCAGATCTCTGATGTTTAACTTTACTTACTGACATACTGAACATGGAGCTACATGCTGTGCAATATCCTTCTTCATGCCATTCCATCAAAATTTTCTTATAGATCATGATATATTTTGGTACCTTTAGGATGCCTGATATAAGCAGAGTTATCAACTTCTTCTAAAATCTCTTTCTTTAGTTTGAAACTCTTAGAGACATAGAGTCTAATACCAACCCTTATGGAGCCATATTTATGAACTCGAAACTATACTTGAGCTCCCAATTTTACCAACATCCTGATCTTCTGAAGTTCTAGATCTTCGCCTGAGATGCTTTAATCCTTTCAATTAAACCAAATTGTCGTATGAGATTAGCAATTTGAGAATTGGCATCATACAGGCATAGTTCAATACTCAACCTTTCCAAATCTATCAAGATAGTTTTTTGTGAAGTAACTAAAACTACTAATTCTCCTGATGATTTTCTACTCAGAGCATCTGTTATACCAGATTTATTTTTTTTGGATGATAATTGATAGTGAGGTCATAATCTTTTAGCTATTCCAATCATCTTCTTTGCCTCAGATTCAATTTTTTTGGATGAATATGTATTTTAAACTCTTATGATCAATATAGACTTCACAAGACTCTCCATATAGATAATGTCTCCATATTTTTAGAGCAAAAACTATTGTTGCTAATTCTAAATTATGGGTAGGATAATTTTACTTATAGCATTTTAGCTGTCTGGAGGTATAAGTTATTGCTTTCCCATTCTGCATCAAAACATAGCCTAGGCCCTTTTGAGAAGCGTCACTAAAAATGGTGAGAGTTTTTGTTCCAGATGGAATGGTTAACACTAAAGTCATCACTGATCGCTTCTTTAGTTCTTGGAAGCTCTACTCACACTCCTCCATCTATTGAAATTTCACTCATTTTCAAGTTAGGCAAGACAAAGATCTAGCAATGTGAGAGAATCCTTCAAGAAATCTACTGTAATAGCTAGTTAATCCTAAGAAACTACATATTTCAGATACATTAGTGGGGTGACTCCACTCAATCACTACTATTTTTTTGGGTCAACCAAAATATCATTTTTGGATATCACATGCCCAAGGAAGGAAATACTATTTAGCCAAGATTTACACTTTTGGAGTTTTGCATAAATCTTCTTTTTCTAAGAGTTTATAATACTATCCTCAAATGTTCCTTATGCTCTTGTGGATTCTTTGAATAGATTAAAATATCATCAATGAATACCACCACAAATTGGTTAAAATTGGGTTTGAACATTTTATTCATGAGGTCCATCAAGGTTGTAGGTGCATTAGTCAATCTAAAGGATACGATCAAAAATTCATAATTTCATATCTTATTCTAAATGCTGTCTTAGATACATCACTAGCCTTAATCTTCAGTCGGTGATAGCCAAAATGAAGGTCAATTTTTGAAAAACTTTTTACTCCCTGTAACTGATCAAATAAACTATTGATTCTTGGCAAGCGGTATTTGTTGCTTATTGTTACCTTATTCAGCTCTCGACAATCAATGCAACGTCAAAAGCTTTCATCCTTCTTCTTCATGAATAGTGTGGGGGCACCCTAAGGAGATACATCGGGTCAGATATTCTATAGCTCTTGTAATTGTTTCTTCAACTTGCAATTCAATGGGAGCCATTTTACAAGGAGTCTTAGATATGGGACTAGTTCTTGAAAGCAAATCAATAGAAAACTCAAAGTCCTGCTTTGGAGGTAGTCCTAGAAGTTTCTTAGGAATACATCAGAAAATTCTCTTACAATTAAAATGTCCTCTAGCTTCTATTTTTTTGCCAATATCTCTTATTGTAGCCAGAAATCCTCCACATCCCTTTCTTAGAAGCTTCCTAGCTTGTAGAGTGGCGACTAACGTTAATAGGAGATATGACCCACTACTTGGGAAGCTAAATTCCAGTTTGTCTAAAATATGAAAGTTCACTATTTTCTTAAAACAATCTATAATAGTATGATATATTGCTAGCCAATATATATCAAGAATTATATTAAAATCTCTTTTCTCCAACACTAGCAGGTCAACCACCCTCTCTCTATCTGCAACACTAAGGGTGCAAGATTTGCAAACAAAATTCATCATAATAATATCACCATTCGGAGTAGAGACTCCTAGATCAGACCTAAGTGGCACAGGTAGAATTAGACTATTTCTTCTAAAGAAATTCATAGATATAAAAGAATATAGCACTAGAGTCAAACAGAATATGAGAATATAGATTATGTCCTGATCATACCTATTATACATTCTTACTTTTAGCTACAATCCTAACTTAATGAGTTTCTATATGAGGTCTACTTATCAAATATGATAAAAGAGAAAATAGCACTAGTAAATACCTATCACCACAAAATTAGAAGCATTTGCATCTTACTGAGTTAGTGCATAAACTCTTCTTTGGGTCCTCAGCCTCTATTGTCATCCTCCTTACCATGGTTTTTATTGAGAGGCTTGACTAATTAGGGGTGATTGTATAGGTTGATATTTTGGTCATACCATAACCTCCTTCCTCTTAGAACATACATTTGCCTTATGGTCTGACTGGCCATAATTGTAATATAACCATACAAACCCTGTATAATCTCTTATAAAGTGAGGTCCTCCACACCTATGGCATCATAGAACATCTGAGGGTGCCTTCTATCTCTTGAAATCATAGTGACTAGCCTCTTGTCCCTTGATTTAGCACTACTTTGACCTTGAGGACCACTCAGCCTAGTCCTCTTTCTCAGCATTCTATCTTTTTCTACTTGGATATCATTACGTCATTTGTTTACTACTATGGCTTTGTTGAGCACGTCCTTATACGTAGAGAGCTCAAAGTTGGATACCTGCTTTTTTTTTTGGATAGAATAGAGGGGTTGGAGGGGGCGATCCGGCGTAGCTAGCTCTTCTGGGCGTGACCATAAGGCCCCAACCCATTGGAGAATGTTTGATTCGAAAGGTAATTTTAGGGAGGGACCTAGCACCACTGAGGTCTGGTCGACCAAAAACCACTTCCAATATCTATGCCCAGGCCATCAGGATCAGCTCTCTTCTAGTCATTCACATTTTGCCATTTAATTAAAGCCCCAGCATCCATCGTGACTCGAACCCGAGTCACTTACATGGAAGCCAAGGCCCGTTCCGCGAGGCCACTCCCTCGGTGGTTGGATACTTGCTATTTAATTTGGATTCTATGCCCAATCTCAAACTTTTGAGTCCGATCTTTTCTTTCCTACTAATCCCGAAGCATAATTGGCCAGCTCTTCCAATTTAGCTGTATAATGAGCGACTGATATTTACCTTGCTTCAGCTGGCAAAACTCCTCATACTTCTGATACAAAACACTATGGAGAAAGTACTTTTCATATAATGCCTCTTTAAACACTTTTCAAGTGATATGTACAAGATCGATACCCAATCGTTCCCTTTTTATCTTCCACCAACTACAAGCTTCTCCACGTAACATAAGAGAAGTATAACAAACTTTCTCCTCATCTTAACATTTCAACACTTCAAAGATTTGCTCTATCTCATCCAACCAACTTTCAGTTCCTAAAGGATCAGAGGTATCTTGAAAGGGTGGCAGAACAAATTTCTTAAATTCCTCCAAGCCAGTGCAATGCTCTTGTTGTACTCGGATATTTTTTTGCTACTAGGGAGGAGATTGCTGTTGATATTGCAAATGTCGTTGGTGCCCTTGTTGCTATATAAATTATTGCATCAATTGATTCTACTGTTCCATCATTCTTCTTATATCAGTTTGTGCAGAATTTGCTTTTGTAACATGCTTAAAAGTGTTTGGATTAATTAAGAGGAGTGAACTTGTTCTTCGAGGGCAATCCTGGACCTCCCTATGTTCTTACCCTTTAAAAGCTACCAACAGGGTTGTCGATATCCTCATATTGGTGAGCATCTTTTGTCGGTGCAAAGAAATACTAGTTTGTTGTTCAGTAGACTTCCAAGCATTGGAGCCATCAACAAAATGCGTCAGCCTCCTCACACATCCTCGTTTACTACCATGAACCATCTTAGCCTACCTTAACTAACATTTGCATTCAAAGTCATAACCAATTCCAGTTATTAGTAATCAACACATGACTTGCGAATATATGCCATCTAATACACACATCCAAGTGGAGGTCTACCTACCCACACCCACTCAAAGCTTAGCCTTAAAAATCTTAAACCTAGGCTTTGATACCACATCTATCATATCCTAAACCTCATACTTGAGTTGGCCATGTGACATAGCCGCATATCCCCTAGAATCTAATTCTAGAGTATATGCAAAATCTAATAAATCTATACCAAAATATTTAATACTGAGAGATAAATAGATAAGGCAAACCAATTATTATTATTTTTACTAAAATTAAATTATTCAAAATATATGATTCAGATACATCCAGTATCAGTTACAAATTTAACTGCTACTATCTCTCATCAAAAGTTTTAACTCATTCTAATCTAGCTAGATGTTCTGTGGCTTTAAAAAAAATAAAATAATAAAATGAGCTAATATCTCAAACTTTTTTAAGTAAACACAAATATAAATGGATAATAATTTTTAATAAATATATCCATTAAGAAAATAATAGTTCAAATCTTAATAATTAACATTGAGTATCCATCTATCCATCTTAATAATGATATCAGGATATTCATCAAATTTTAAATATAATAATTTAAATATATACAGTACTCCATCAATAGCAACTCTGATATACTCATTATATATAACCAGATAAGAAATTCCATTCAATTAAGATTTTATTTTTAACTATTATTATTTTAGCTAACACAGTACTAAGCTATTATTCTTGTTTATTATTTTATTATAATATATCAAATATAGATCGAAGTTAAATTTTTAGTATTTGGATTGTTCAAGATCATGCTCCTGCTCGTAACTAACAATGCTAATAAAAGTATTATGTTTTTGTCCGCAGCGAGGTTATGTTGATAAAACTACCACACTCCTATCTATGGCCAGGTCATACTGATAAAAATACCACATTCATGTCCATGGTGAGGTCATATTGATGTCGTGACTAGCCTAGATGTCTCGATTTTAAATCATTATAAATTATTTTTTTTATTTCATTATTATTATTATATAAATTATTTATATAAATTATATTTATGTAATTGGCATAATTTAAGATTATAAAGAATTAAAGCTTGCAATACATGCAAATATGCAATGCCCATAGCTTCTAACATATGATACTAAATATTTATAATCAATGTAAGTGGTTGTGATTAAAGATCATTACCTGTAATAGCTAGCAAAATTCATCCAATACAAGCTTGAATCGCCACATTTCTAAAACATCCGATTAATCCTAAATCAACATTCGATGCTAGAAAATTCAGAAATCATTCTCTTTTTTGACTTGCATAATTATGACCTAGTTTCTTGATTTCTAGGACCCAACCAATCATTCTATCCCTATGATAATAAGGATGTAGAAAGATTAAGAGGGAGATAGTAAAGGGCTTGGTCCATCTTTGAGAAGAAGAGAAAGAGAACAAATAGATAACTAGGTCTACTGCCAAAAGAAGAAAGAAAGAGAGTTATTCCTCCTTGGTGAAGGAAAGATTGGCCATAATATTCTCTATCTAGTTGCAACCCACAAGAAAGATTTTATTTTTAAAACAAAATTAATAAGAAGAACATAAATTAACAAGAAAATATGAAGACAAGAATCTAGATATAGGGTTTATCTATATGGAGGATGAAGAAGAGATGGGCTAGTGTCAAGCATGGAGGAAGAGGAGAAGAAGAAGGGAAGAAAAAAGAAGAAGAAAAAGGAACAGAGAAACATAGGGCAAGAGAGAGCATTCAAGAGAGAGAATGCAGGAGGGAGAGACTGTGGAAAGGGGAAACATGCGTAGAGAAGAGAGAGAGCAAAGGAAAGGGAGAGAGCCTGTGGCTATGGAAGAGATAAAGATGGAAGAAGAGAGAGCAATGTGGGAAAGGAAGAGTGTGATAGAGGAGGGCAGTGGGCTTTCTATCACATGAAATAGGGGATTTATTTTCCCTGTTTCGGTCCTTATTTGGTGACTACCTTAACAGGCTGGCCAGCCAAGTGGACCTCTTGGGCCAAGCCTCACACAAGCCTTTGTAGAGGAACAAAGATATCTTTGGAGCAGTGCAAGAGATGCAACATGCCAACTATTACACTGTAATGCTGATTAATATGGTTCAAGATGAAATATCTTGCAACATCACATCCTTGATGCCTAGTGATTAGATACTGGCAAAGCACTTCATCCCCAAGAACAAGGTGAGGAGTTACTTGCCAAGGCATTTGATCCCTTCATCACTCCTGTTCAATGACTCGAGAAATCTCCCTTCAGGAGCCATCATTTCTATATATCAACAAGATTACAAAGTCAGAATACACAACAAAGGCAGAAAAAGTCTTTATCTCAATAACATTCAGCTTATCACCCAAACATCTGGACTGCAGGAACTTTATTATGCTTGTAGGAATCCTGTGGTGCCCCCATAGCCTTGGAGGTGACCACAGACGGAGCTGGATTGATAGGCTCCTGGTTCACTAGGACGGGAGTTGTTCTAGGGTGGAGGTGGTGCATAGCTTCCACCGACTCGAGATTCAGGTGGTGAGGACTTCGAAGGGCTTGATTGGAGCTTTGGATATTTGAAGATACAAGGTGGAGCAAGATACCAAGGGTTGAAGACTGCGATGGAAGAGCAGTTTAAGGACATTGGGTCGATCCAGTCTGGGAATGGATCGACCAAATCGCAAGACGTGTCAGAGAGAGAGGAGTCTCGACATTTTGGCATGGCATAAAAAGTGGATCCACTCAGTGGCAGACTGAGCCGACTCAGTCCAGATGGGTCGACTCAGTCCTAGCTGAGTCGACTAACAGGGAACAGAATAGAAAGTACATCATTTAGGATTTCTATAGACTGCTGAGAATTGGGTCGATCCAGTCCCAGTTGAACTGACCAAGTTCGTGTGGGCTGAAGATGTACGGGAGTCTGTTTTGGTCTAGGGTCAGATTTTGATCCTAAGGTCTTAAGCTCGGATTTATGAATTCCAAAGATGGCTGACTCAAGGGTTTGGACTGGGAACAAGTCCAAAGGATGAGAGCATGTGAGACATGGGCTCGGTGAGTGCTTTCATGTATTGGGTTCAGCTAAGAGAGTTTTTCATTTGGGGTTTATTAGTATTTGTGTGAAAACCCTAGGGTATATAAACCATGTATGATAATATATTTTATGTAGAACTAATACAATAGCTTTTCTCCCTCAATCTCTCTTCTTCTCTCATGTTTTGCATGTCTAAACCCTAGCCGCTATATTAAAGGAGGGATCCTTACAACCACCTCTCTCTGGTGTGTTGCTGGTGTATTTCTTATCCCACGTCCTGATGTTCGTTTGAACAATAATTGGTATTAGAGCCAGATGGAGCATGGAGGAGGAAGAAGACGTCAGGAGCTGTTGAAGAGATCAACGAAGTTCTTCATCAGATTTCCTATCAAGGTATTTTTCTTCAATCAGATCAATATTGTTTGTGATTGTGGTTGAGACATCATGAGCAGTGGGATGAAGATTGATTTTGAGAAATTTGACAGAAAAGAAAACTTCTCGATGTGGAGAACTAGAGTGGAGGATCTGTTGATTCAATTGGAGCTGGATCTGGCCTTGGAGGAAAAGTCAGAGGGGATGATAGATCAGGCTTGGAGTTCTCTGGATAAGAGATGTTCGCTGCTTCGATGTTGCTTGGCTGATTCGATGTCGTACGATATGATGGAAGAGAAGACAACCAAAGGATTATGACCAAGGTTGCACATCCTGTATATGGAGAGGAACATGTATAACAAACTCATGCTGAAGAAACAGCTCTATAGCCTTCGAATAGAAGAAGGTGGAGATATACTAGGGCATATTCAGTGGTTTGACCAGTTGAGTACCGATTTACTTAATTTGGATGTGGCTCTGGAGGAGGAGGACAAGTCTCTATTGTTGCTATGCTCGCTATCTGAAAGCTTTGATCCTCTGATGATGACTCTGTTGTATGAGAAGGAGATACTGGTCTATGAGAAAATAGTGTCGATCCTTTGGACAAACGAGCAGAGGGAGCGGATGGTGAGAATAAAGAAGAGTGTCCTATAAGCCAATCGCAAGTATATTGCGATGGAACTTTCTTTATAATTTTCTAACTCATGTAATGACATTTATTATTTGATAATAAAATGAGACATTGATTCATCATTTTAGCTATATCTTATTATGTCTAAGATTACGATGAACCTCAAAGATTAGGGCAATAATTTTAGAAGACATGAATGGATCATGCCAGTGAAATCTAAAATCTTAAAATTTTAATCTTAAATATTTCTAATCGTAGGAGTATTGAGTCGGAGATCAATATTTCGGATAGACTGACACATCCTATATATGCTTGATAGAGAGACTGGCAGATCTCACTAGCCACTTATGTAGGACACTAATACAAAAATATGGGTGCTCATTTGAAAATGAGTCTACTGAATTGACTCGATGATAAGGAACATCTTATGGAAGCCCTACTTGCATATTAAAAATCATTCTCTAAGTAAGAGTTGTGCAAGTGATCCTCAGATCTAAGATCATCATAGAATCTTATGTACATGAATCCATAATTTAGTTCATAACCAGATATGACATTAAGACATGTATGGGATGTTTTGGATATGGTGAAGTATGTATGAAGGTTATGAGTAGGTCAACATGGATCGATCACTCCTAGTAAGAGGAGATC
>KE505645.1:214780-233811 GCA_000441515.1 Elaeis oleifera
ACTTCGCAAGTACTTGACTATGTCCAGAAGTCTTCCGTCACTGAATTAGAAATTCAGTTAGTCCAGTACCAAAGCACAGTGAGTTGCTTGTAAATCACTGAGGTGATCTCGGTCTAAGGAACACTTATACCTATATCCCATCAAAGACATTCTCGACAGCAGAATGCTCTAGAGTTGGTCATGTTCAATGACGATGTACCCTTACATCTCACCTGTATGCCATACTAGTGTCTCCACACTCCTTGGTTAAGAGGACAACCAACCCATATAGCCTACAGCGATCTATGCTCGATAGAAGCTGTCATCCTTATTAATAGCCTATTATTTGGTCGTGAACAGTTTTAAGGACTAATCAATAAATCTTCTCTTTATCGAATCTGAATAGTCCTAAGGACTTCATCATAACAATGGAGTTCATTAGAAGATGAAAGCTTATGATGAAAATATCAAATATATTTATTATTAACAAATCAATTATCATACAAGATTGCTCAACCGTCAACAGGCTGACGATTGGTTTTTGGAACATATTTTCCAACAGAAGGAAGAGCACTGTCTTTGGTCCGATTTTCGTGTGGATCACTGTTGAAGGATGGACACTTGGACGTCTCGTAAAAATTGAGATTAGCGCTACAGGTATTTATCTTATCTAAATTTATATTAATTATACTTTGATTGTTATAGTCAAAGATTTTAGGCAATAGGGTTTCGGTGCATCAGATATTTTGAATGAAAATTTTAAACACTTAGCCTTTCCACTACGCCACCGGAACCCAATAGAGAAGTAGTATGGGGGTTTCCCTAGATGCCATACAAGTTAATGAGAGGCCTAGGAGGAGAAAGGATAGACGCGAGGCAGCGGGGAGGCAAAAATCTTCTAAGGGTAACAGGGAGGTACGGTGCTACAGGTGCAGAAAGTTAGGGCACCTAAGGAGAGATTGTCTACAGAGGAAGGGAAAGTAGAAAGTTCCAGATCGGAGTCATCTAGTACAGTGGTTGAGAGTGATGTGTCAGATAATTTATTGATGTTGTCAGCTGGACACAGGGAGGAGGTAGATCATTGGGTACTGGACTCGGCTAGCTCTTATCACTATACACCTCACCGAGTGTGGTTCACCTCTTACACGCAAGTGGGTGAGGGGAAGCGAGTGATACTTGGAGATGGAAGCTCTTTGTGGTGTTGCAGGAGTGAGTTCCATCAAGTTGAGGATGTTGATGCGAGGGTGCGGACATTGACAGATGTGCATCATATCCCTGATCTTAGGAGGAGCGTAGTATTACTTGGGTACTTGAAGAAAAGGACTGTACTTTCAGAAACAATTCAGGGTGCTGAATGTCTTCAAGGGTGATAGGATTATGATGGGACGGAGGATGCTGAGGAGTTGTTTGTACCAGTTGGAAGAATCTATTGTGTCCAAGGAAGTCGAGGTGATTGCTTCAGCCATAAAGGATCAGTCAGAGGTCCATTTGGTGCAGATTGGACAGTTGATGATATGCTTATTGGATCTGCCAATTGTGGGGTCATCGAATCACAGGAAGGTGGAGCACGGAGGATTGGTGTGCCCACACATGGACGAGGAGCATCAGAGAGAAGTTTCTTCACGAGTGATGAGGAAGGCCATGGCTATGGCACGAGCTCTAGGTAGGGAAGTACAGAGGGACAGCTAGTTTTTAGTTGCTCAAGCAATGGTGAGCGGGCACCAGGAGTTGGCCTAAAGGTGTATGTATCGGAGGTTGATGCTATAGCGGCGATGGAGGACCTAGGGACCTATGAGGCGGCTTCCACCAGCTTGCGCTATAGGAGGATCGAAGCAGGGGAGTGGAGCTGCAGTCACTCCAGGAGTTTCCAATGCTACGGCGGTGCATGTCGCAGCCACTGGGACAGTGGTGATCGGAACCACTGAGGGAGCGATGGGCAGCCATGGGCTACATCGCTGGAACTATAGCTGTGGAGTCGCAGGTGGAGCAGCAGTGGTCAGAGCCACTGGAGTAGTGATGGATGGAGTTGCTGGGTGTCGTGATAGGTGGAGTCACGATGAAAGCAGTGGATGCAGTTACTAGATCAATGGTGGGCTTGGCCACTAATGGAAGGGCCTACAGGAGAGGTGCCCAAATGCAAGATAAGATTTCAGCCATAAGGGAGGCGTTGGTGGTCTTTCGGACAGCTCCAAAGCTGAGGTATACTACAGTGGTGAGGAGGTCTGCATAGTTAGTTTCATTTCTCATTGGCCAGGTCGTATAGAGGATCGGAGCTCGATGAAGAGCAGAGATCACCAAGACTTTAGGGGCATCAAGGTGGAGATTGTAGAGATTTTGTAGTGCTTCCATAGCCTTAGAGGTGACCACAGGCGGAGCTAAATTAATAGACTCCTGATTCACTAGGACGGGAGTTGTCCTAGGATGGAGGCGGTGCATAGCTTCCACGGGCTTGAGATTCAGATGGCGAGGACTTCGAAGGACTTGGTTGGAGCTTCGGATATCTGGGGACACAAGATGGAGTGAGATACCAAAGAAGGACTGAAGACTGCGATGGAAGAGCAGTTTCAGGGCATTAGGTTGACTCAGTCTGAAATGGATTGACTAAGTCGCGGGCATGCCAGAGAGAGAGAAGTCTTGGTATTTTGGCATGGCATGAAAAGTGGGTCGACTCAATGCCAGATTGAGCCGACTCAGTCCAGGTGGATCAACTCAGTCCCAGCCGAGTCAACTAATTGGGAATATAACAGAAAATGCATCATTCGAGATTGCTATAAGTTGCTGAGAATTGGATTGACCCCGTCCCAGTTGAGCCGATCCAGTTCGTGCGGGTTGAAGATGCATGGGAGTTTGTTTGATCTAGGGTCTGATTTTGATCCTAAGGCCTTGGGCTCGGGTTATGAATTCCAAGGATGGCTAACTCAAAGGTTTGGATAGGGAACAAGTTCATAGGATGAGAGCATATGAAACATGGGCCCGGCGAGTTCTTCATGTATTGGGTTCAGTCAGGGGAGTTTTTCAGCTGGAATTTATTACGGTTTGTATGGAAGCTCTAGGATATATAAACCATGTATGATAACATATTTGTATAGAACTAATACAATAGCTTTTCTCCTTCAATTTTTCTCTCTTTTCCTTGTATTTTGCACGTCTAAACCGTAGCCGCCATCTTCAAGGAGGGATTCTTGCAGCCGTCTCTCTTTGGTGTGTTGCTAATGTATTTTGGTTCCACGTCTTGGTGTTCGTCTGCACAACATTGCTGTCATGTAAAAATGGTATTATGAAGAATGTGATGCCCAAAGAGCCACCTGCTTGAATGCAACTCCAACGGCGGCAGCGGAACCACTGTCAGCTCCCCCAGTTCACGACCACCACCACCTCCTCCTCCAAGTTTGTTAGGTCCCTCGAGTATGGATCCTACTACTAGTCCAGAACCAGTGCAGTTTGACGATGGACCTAGGATGTCAATTTCTTCCAAACATCACTTGCCACGACTGTTTACCACCGAACTATCATGCATAATAATATTTTAATACTGAAACTTTGTTATATAAGATGTGCTTTCCACAGTTATTGCAATTTCATGTTACAAATGCCTCAGTATTCTTCCTATCATGTCTTAAGAGGAATACTTACCACCATAGCATCATTCATAATCCTATCCCCAAAAGGAACTTTGGGAAGTCGATGAAAATCTGGTTATCAAATACATAGAACATCAGTGGTAAGATCATCGAAGTTAGTATATTGAATAACGGAACCACCTCTATGTAGTAACTTCTGAGCCAGTAAATTAAGTTGCCTAGGCCTTGGAATGACTATTTCTGACATAATTCAGAAAAAACCAACATATTCCCCGTTTAGCAGAGACATGCAATATCCATCACAACAGCTTTTAGGCAAATTGCACCTCTTGTTCCCAACATCACCATGGCGCACAGCCTAATCCTTTTACTTGAGGACCATTCTGCTTTGTAGCAGTTTCAACTGGATTCAAGGCAGATTCAAAGCAAAATATGCTAATGCAAAAGTTGGAAACACCAGTCTTAGGCTCAAGCCAGTACATTCTGCAATGAAGCTAATTCTCCTGAGCATGCTGAATACCTGAAAATCTGTCCTAGAATTTGAGATTCTCAAATCCATGCAAGGATTCAAACCATTAGCAGTAGCTTATATGTAAAAAATGCACAAACTATATATTTTCTAGCATAGCATACTCCAAATATCTTTCTCCGAAAAACCTTTGCTGTCAGAAGATGATCCTAGTTTCCACCGAAAAAGTACTAATGCTGCATCACCCACATTCAACAGTATAAATCTAATAAGAACTGCACAAACAAAAATTTTCTCTCAAAAAATATATATTGCATCAAACCGTTTACAAGTAAGATGAGAAAAGTCACTAGTTTTAAGTTTCCAGGGAAGGCAAAACTGGGTTTTGACCCAATATGTCTTGCTTAAGCTTGACCTTTAAAAATAAGACAAAATTACAAGAAAAGAAGCCTAGGGAAGTCAGCAGTGACATGACAACTACCTAATTTGAATCAACTGCAACAATTGTAATCTTCAAACTCTATCCTACTACTTAATCTGAGAGTGATGACAATTAGGTCAGGGTTACACTTCAGGACATGGTCTGAAGCAGGCGAGGCTTTAGACTTTAGAAACCACTCTGCACTGGATCTTTTCCCCTGCTTTCTCATCAGAATCCATGTGCCTTTTGTTGTTGTCATTGCCAGAGGTCTGTTCATTTCTACGAAGTCTTGGATCATCTGTTCCTTGTATTTCCCCAAGTCTCTCCTGCAAAGTTGCATTAAAAAATCAACACACAACAAATGTGTTGCATACATCAAAACCATTGAACCAAGGTAAGGCCCACCACCTTAAACGAGGTGTTCTCAGAAAGAAGTTTCTCATAGTCCTTCCTAATCTGGTTTAACTCTGCTCTAAGGGAAGCATTTTCCTGTTTCAAAGACTCAGCTTGTCGAGCCAGCTCTTCACACTCTGCCTGGAAACCATAACAACTAATGTAATTCTTTTCTTTTTAATATGCTAGAACTAGAAGCACTAAAAATGCTCAATTATGAGGAAGAAAGTTGTTGCTTAAAACATTCAAAAGCAACATGCTGTCTACCTGCTTGCGCAACCTAGATCTACGTGCAGATTCCCTGTTTGACTGCTTTCTTCTCTGCCGTTTGAGTTCTCTTTCATCCTGAATATGGACAAAACATCAGTGGAAACATTATGCAACCAAGTTCTATTATATATTTGTGGGGTTTGCAAAGAGCCAGACAAACTGGTCAAGTATTTTTGCATGCCACATTACAAGTCTAAAACTTCAGAATTTAAGTTGAGAACTATCATAATGTGTACTTGTTTCCTAAACTTGTCCAGCTGCAGTTAGAAACTCATTGGAAGAAAAAGACAAGCTAAAGTCAGACAAACTAAGGAGAATGAGAATAAGATAACTGGAAAGCATTACTTGTCTTCAGAACATGAGAAACCTATCTATAGAAAGTCATGCTTGGCTCCTAAAGAAATTAGGAACAGAATGAGTGCCAGTTAAGAGTGACTAGCCCTGAGTACCTTGTAAGGGGATTGTCAAACTATAGGTGCACTAACCATATAGTCTATAACATGCAAGATGGCATGGTCTGTATATAATTATGTATTCGGGTAGGTAATTGCTAATTCAGATGGTGAAGCAATACAATTTAGATGGTTATTATTAAGGACCAACCATAGGTGAACCTTGTAAGGGGATTGTCAAACTATAGGTGCACCAACCATATAGTCTATAAAATGCAAGATGGCATGGTCTGTGTGTACTTATATATTCATGTAGTCTATAAAATGCAAGATGGCAAGGACAAAGGCAACAAAGATTACAATCACCTTCCTCAGAAAACATGATACAAAAGAAGGAGCAGGCTGTCTTAAGACCCTACCATGTAAGCCCCTCACAACTTTTTATTCAGTATTAAGAAATTAAGAAATACATAATCCTCAAAGGTCTTTGAAGGCACCAGGTGGTGATTGCAGGAATGGCAAGTGGCCTGCTCTGCCTGCCTTTCTCTATTTACTGCAAATGTTGATATGCAAAGCCTTCCCATTGGTGAAAATGCACTGCATAGCCATCACTTCCTCATAATCACCAGAGGTTCTCAGTTGTGATGAGTCTACAAGTTTTACTTCATTAGCAGACTCTGGCATTTCTTTGGCATATGCATTAGCTGCACTCCCATTTTGAATAAGATATGCCCCGTTGCATTATCTCTTTTAATATAACATTTGAACAAGGCAGCTAAGAAGGGATACATCTTATGGATTTAGATAAATGTTGGGAAGGGGGGATCTAATGGTAGAAACTTTAATCTATAGTAGTTGAGAATGAAGGTGTACTAGTGAAAACAATACGAAAGAAAGGGAGATGGGGGACGTAAGGCCCCAAACTGTGGTGAAGGCAGGCCTTGAACATGTCTCTGGTTCAATCACCAGAAGACTTAAACAGCTTGGGTCTTGGCAGCATATAAGTTTTGACTCTTTATGCTAGCTCATATTTTGTGCCTCAAAGATGAATCTAGATAGAGAGCTACCTGTACAAAGGTTTGCAAATTTTCCACTCTTTCCAAAGTCTAGTGGAATTTTGGTGATTTGCTCCTATGCTTGTTGAGCTTATTCTGTGAGTAATGAGGACTCCCTACTCCCTAAATGGCATCCTAGTTTCTGTTGTAAACCTTCTATGGCCTATAGTTTCCCTGAATAGTTGTAAGGACTTCGTCTGCATAGAGAAAGGACCAGCACATTAGGCCTCATATATAACACATGCATTAAAAGAAAGGATAAACAACATTAGACTCTATACAGAAAAAAGGCAGACGCTAACATGATTAACGTCAATAAATGGAAAATTAGCTAAGAATATCAGATGTTGTTAAGAAAGATTGTTTCTATGTTAAAGTTTGGGCAGTGTTTCCTTTTTTCTCTTAACTAGCACATCAATGCAAGTAAGAATTTTTATCAAACACTGTAATAACATGTTAGGTTGTGGTTCAGCATGTTTATTTACAACTTATTTTGCTTGGTGAAGCAGTTCAATGAACAAATATTTGGACCAACAGATGTGCTACAACATTTTTCTTCTTTTGAGTAGTGCACTTTGATTAGCGTAATCAATAAAGGGAAAAAATAGGAACTCATATATCACATTACAAGAATCAATGACATATGATACTTGCTACATTAAATCTTCTAGACAAGCTCAAATCCAAGTAACAAATGACATCCTATAGAAAGTAAATGTCAAAATAGTGTCTAATTAAAAAACTAATTGCATTTACAATAACAAAAGGTGAGAGCTGAAATAAACCTGCATCAAAAGCTCTGATGAACCACTAGGAATCAGAGCTCCTGCAACCCCAGTGGCTGGAACCTTACCACGCACTGGAGGGAGAGAAGATGAACTTGGAGTACCCAAATAGTCCATCCCTATACGTAAGTTTGTGGAAGGACCAGAAACCCCAGAGGGTGCACCAGCTGCTGGCATAGGCATGATAGACATGGTTTGACTTAACATTGCCTGTGATGGTATCTGAGTGTGACTCAGACCATTCTGAGAAACTGGTGGAGGGTTGAAGCTGAGGGAAGATGTTACTGAAATGCAATAAAGGCATCCAGATTATTAAAATAAACATATTTATCAAATTACCTAACCAAAAGCACTAGGCCTACCATCAATAGATTCTTTTCGATTGCTTGTCCTTGGCTGAGAAACCTGTGCAGGATCACAGGGAAAGAATTTAAATTAGCTGAAATGTTCTTCAATGCAGCAGCCTTTAGATCATTTGATTATGTATCTGACAGGAAGTGCTGAAAATTTCAGAAAGTAAGAAAAAAAAGGGAATGGCTCAATTGCATTCATACCATCAACACTTCTGGAACCCAAAATAATGAACAACAAAATACAAGACATTTAAAAAAGAAAAACGAAAAAAAACTTATGTTTGAATTTTAGATTACATGATGGTTGCTTGGAAAATTTAATAAGACCTATAGAACTAATAAAGGGAACAAAAGACTGCAATGTACTAAATAAGATAAACAGGTATATGTGTATCTGTAAATCTGTTTATTCATGAAAAAGCATGAATTTTTGTGTGGATTTGTTCTTTCCCTGTGTTGGAAAACCATTGATTTTGATGTGCACAGTGCCTCTCTCTCTCACACACACATAAATCCCCCCCTCCCATTTTTGTCCTGATTTCAACCTCATGCATGCCCTGAACACCCCTCCTTTTTTTCTAATCCCTCCTCTTTTATTGTTTTCTGGAGCCTTAGGATTTCATTTTCATGCAATCACTAACAAACACTTGTTTACACATCAGAATTCAGATGTTCTTATTAAACATTATAAACAACCAAATGACTCTAATACATGTGCTTTAAGAATGCTATTAATGTTGGTTATTCTATCAATGTTATTAATGTTAGTTATTCTATCAATTCCTTACCTACTCAAACTGGCTTCCTTTTCATACATAGAAAAAAGCAACTATGCCTCTTCATCTCATATAAAGAGAATATCTTTTTGATGACATTGCTTGAAACACAAATCTACCACACAAAAGCCAATAGCAATATTTTTCATATGATGCATGAGAAAAAAGAAACTATAAGTTCTACTAGACACTGAATACATATCAACCACGACAGTCCATGACAAAATGCAATCACATAACTCATGCTTTTTGTGAGAATATGCATTTTCTTTCCTTTATTCAAGCAAGTAAATTCAGTCTTTCAGATCCTGCTGCTTGGGATGTAAAATTTAAAATCCAAACATTGTTTCGCAGCAACCATCACCACTACCTGAAATATTCACATGAGGTAAATAATTACTTGTGTAGGTGTCAAACTATAGCCAAATCCTGTAAGTTCTAGCTACAAACACTGCCACTCAGATTTAGAACAACAATATCTCTACATCCATCCCTAGTGTCTCGTGACATGCAAAATCCAGATGATGTCTTGAAAGAAAGAACAGTCCATGACTTGTATGATAACTGATGAATAATGAGGTGCACAGTGTAGTCTAACAAGATGCAGATCTAGAAATAATAAACTAATTGATTGGTGCTCACATTTAGATAATTGGGATCACTTCCTTCGCTTGAACTTTCAGTTCCACTTTCACCACTGCAAAAGCCACATTTCTCTTAACAATTAGAGTAAGCAATGCAAATTGCATGATGGACAATCAGAAGTAAAAGGCACAGGATGACTGAACAATTTAAGCCTACATTATTATATACCTTCGACAGAAAACCCCATTAGCTGATGCCTCTGTTGTTTTACCTGGCACACTTTTGTTGTTTCCTGTAATCATATCCAAACTACCTAAACTTCGTCGGGATCTTTTGAGGCGACTTCTTTCTTTACCTTCAGATGACTTACCATTCATTTCTGTTCCACCAGGCACAGCTCCCTGAAATATGCAATGTACATATCAATTTGCTTCATAAATGTATGACAATGCCACAAGAATAGGTTAAACAACTGTTTGGCTTAACAGGTAACTCACAGTCTCAGCAGTTCCATTTGGGAAACGCACAGAATATGGATTGAATGGATGTGATCCCTGTTCAATATTTGTAGGATTACACCAAATAACATGGATGCTCACAAAAAAGAATAGGAAGAAGGAAATATTGTGCATTCATAGGATAACAGAATAGAGAATCTGACTTTTGTTGCAAAGAATATACCAGTGGCATCGATGGATGAGCATAAAATCCTCCAGGAGGATACATCATATATGGATTTGATGCAGTATCATATGGCTGCATAAATTGCGGCACACGAAAAAAAATGAATAAATATATAGCAGCATGGCAACAAATTGGATTAAATTAATACCGAATCTTAACATTTTGTTTGGTTATCACTAGTCCCTCATTCATAACCTCTTTTGCTTCTTTTATTCAATATATTCAGTTTCACAAAGGTGAATTTAATACACCCACCAGCAAAAACAAGGACCACATGAAATCAACAAAACAGAAAAGCAACCTAAAGACCTTGTGAAGAGTCCTCAACATAGTCCTTTATGCCTTGAAGTTAGAAAAAAAAAATTCCACTTCCCCTTGCAATCTCATTCCAATAAAATGAAGCTTTATTAGCAAGGAAAGATTGGAATCCATTTCTACTTTCATCACCACTTCCAAGCTTCAATGTTCTTAAGCTTCAGGTATTTAGTATATAAAGTCAAATGACCTTTTTTTTTCTTTGCAGGTACCACAAGTTAAGATTTCATCAACTTATTGTCCAGGAGTACTTATAGACAAGTCAACTGCTCACTAAAAGGCTACTAGATTATTAAACAACATCATGCCACCGATGTAGCCTCAAGAATTTGTTCCAGTTTGCTCTGTTCTTTGATCATCTCTGTTCAAGAACAAAGGACCATGCCAAACAAGTATCACAATTCATGAGGAAAGCAAGTTCCTCTGGTCTAATTCCTCCAAGTTTCACCTATTTACAATTCTAAACTGCTGGACATCATGCCTATCACTTCCTAGAACTTCCTCACTCACAATAAGATATAGAAATCCAATCCACAAAGCAGAATAATTCAGACAATCAATATGAATAGATAAAGAGCACCTGAGTTCCCCACATGTAAGGATGAGCATGGGTACTCGATGAAGAATGAAAGAATCCATGTGGACGAATCGACGAATATGCCTATTAAACGAACATTACAAGATCATAAGAATCCTAAAACACACAAATTTCTTTGCGAGTAAAGGAATCCAGCAAAGTAAAGCTTGTGTACCTGAAAGCTGGTCCAGTCCGGGTACACCGTGGCAGCAGGGCTGGAGCTAGTGGCTGGAGATTGCTCCTGAACAAGACCCAACAGACCCAGAAAGAAGGAGAAAAAGGTTATCTTTTTTCACCAAATTGGATACGAAACTGCTGAAGTATCAAAGTTTGAAGTAGCAGCATAAGATCACGTACCTGAGCCACCGAGGGCCTTGGCGTCTTGACCGATTGGTCGGTGTCGCTGCTGCCCATGATTCAAAAGCTACTCCCACACCTCTCTCTCTTCCGTTCACCTCTCAATAAATCCTCTAGATCAAACACCAGCAAATCCTGCACTCAATTCAAAGGATCAGAGTGCAGGAAGAAGACTTCAATTCTGCTGCCAATCACTCCAGAAAGCCAATTTGGCGAGACACCGAGACCCTACAGAGGTAATTCGAAAAAAACAACAAAGATGAATATTTTTACACCAAGAAATAAGGAAAAAGCGAAAATTGATATCAAGCGAGCACTTTAGCTCGAGAAACACCGAATTCATCGATCTCAGGTCGAGATTCGATCCGAGAAGACGGATATCCATAATCACCTTAGAATTCTAGTTCTTGCAATACGAGACTGCTTAGAAAGCGAGATCTGGCGTCTCACCAGCCGGAAATTGCTCGAAAACAGACTCAACCCCGTCTATCTCTTCGAACAAGAGAGGAGAGCGAGGGAAGCAGATCGTGAAACGAAGGAGAGAGGGAAGAGGCTCGGAACCCTAGGGTTTTCCTAGAGCGCGTTGAGAAACGGAAGGGAACGCTCGAGAGACAATCCAATTTGAGCAAATAAACGGTATTCAAAGAAGAAACGCCATGGGAATCGAGCACGGCGATCAAACATACGAGTCCAAAAAAAAATAAATAAAATATTATTACCGGAAATACTATTTAGCACTGCATGCAACTCCGCGCTGCATCGAAGTAGTGTCGAAGAAAATCGAACAGGAAGTAAAAAACAAACCTGCGCCAACTCCCAGAGGAACCTCGGCCTCGCACCGCGGTAGAAAAACTTCACAAACTCTAAATTGATATCCCAAGAGTATAATAGTTAGAGCTTATTTATAGATGGCTCTCCTAAAGTCACTCGAATTTCTAAGATATAAATTTTCCATAAAAAGCTTTCCTAGTGTAAGATGTGAACTTCCTAAAATAAATTTAAAAATAAATATTAAATAAATAGCTAAAAATAAATCCTAAAGCTACCAGGTTTCCATAAGATACAAATATTCTAACGAGAATAAAAATAAATATTAAATAAATAGTTAAAATAAATTATGATTCTTTGTAAAGTTGTAGCTCATCTATTAAAAATTACAGAACAAGGAAATACAAAAAATTCGGACAAATTTAAAAAAAAAAATAAGTTCAAATTTGAGAGTATAGTGGCATTCTTGTAATTTTATTAAAAATTAGCCGCCCCTGATGTGTCTTCAGTAAATTATCTCCCTCATCCAACATCAGTTTTAGATGATTCAAGATGTATTGGAAACCTAAGTTGATGCCCTTTTGTACACAAAATTTAATTATATTTTTGCTGATGAATCTTAATTTTGGATCAATGTGTGTTGAATTAATTTTTCAAATATGGCCCGAAATGAACTGAAATATACAAACCTTGTAAGCTTAGGCAATCTTTTATCTATCGTTTGCTTTGATAATGCTTCTGAATCTCTAATTCGAATGACTGGCAGGTATGGAAACCCTTAACAACATCAAATATCTAACTCATAAATGAAATTGACCTTATTTAAAGAGAGTTGCGTAATGAATGTTAGGAGTGTGCACAAAAGCTGGTTGAAAAGTGAACACATTTCAAACTGGCCTCTTCAGTTCAATTTATATTATTATTATTCTTTTAGATACGGTCTGATGTCGGTTTGAGAAAGACTTGAGCCAAAAATTGATTTTGATTTTGATTTGCATTTTTATAAAACCAATGCAAAATTCTCATATACATCTCAATTTTTATTTTGTTTAATTTAAGCTGGGCCTAGGCCATTTAGTCCAATCCACTGAACATCAACTTGATGAACAGAATCGAACAGAATTTATCGGTGGGCTTCAATCAGATTCTGCAACTCATCAATTCAATTTATGTTTCACTTCTAGGAAACTGGCTGAAATCAACGCAGTTTCAAGTATATCTCCAAACTGAGAAACCGGACCGCACCCATGCATGCCCTCAAGGAACGTTGCTTTTTCCAATAGCAAGACATTAGGCTGTCTTTCCCAGCATCAATTATTTACTAAAAGCTTCGTAGCTTGGTCTACCAACATGTATGAAGTATACTGACTACTGCGAATTCCCCATTGATTTTTGTTGAAGAGTTTAAGTTTTTAAACATGCAGCAAATGCACCTTTGATGGGCCAAAAAATTAGCCTCATTAAATTTTGACACACTTGTCACCATTTATAGTCCATAAATTTTGGCATGCAGGAACTTGGCAAACAAATTCGAAAGATTCGCCTGGATTTCTCACATTCCTTCAACTCATGAAGCAATGATGGATGGCCAGCAGCCTATCATAGACTAATGCTACTAGTCTTCCACATTGCCATTTACCTAATCTACTTCAACCTTGAGGTCCAAGGTCCAATTCCGAAGTATGCACTAAAGGATGGCTCCTTTAGGTCCACAACTACCTTTACTACTCAACCACTAGCTGACCAAAGTAGCATAATTTTACTTGCGTTTATTCTCTTGACAATGAACTAGAAGTTTCCAATTGATTCAATTCTTAATTTTCACGCCCAGATTCGGGGCCGAACACTTGGTTGGTGAGTTTGGCCTGTCCTTTTTCTCACTATAGTCCCATAAGAACGAACCTAAACTTAACTCGTCATAATTATTGACCTTTTTGCCTTTACCTCGGCAAGGATCCATATTTCTCAGAAAAGAAGTGCTCGTAAAAGAACAGTAAGTCGGAGAACTTTCTAATTGGTGAAGTTTACACCTCACGGATGTTCATATTGTGGGAGAATAGTATCTTTAGTTCCATATCGATCGTAAATCAAGAAAGATTCTAATTTATATGGATCGAAATCTTTCTCTCCGCAACAAGGTATCTTTAAAAAATAAGATCAACCGAAATGAATAACACTTTGTGCGGATGAGGGTAGAGAATCGATCCATTCCATCTCTTTTGATTGAAGGGCTATTGTAGTGAGAGGATGGCACTTTTAATCCCATATTGACCGTGAATCAAAGGGACAATAATACCTCATACTAGCCTCAATTCCACTTTTTGCATTGAACAGCAATATTTTTGATAATTTTTATCATGCTTTTGGATATCTACATTTTAGTCAGCGTGCCGAACACCAACATCGTCATTTGTGAGTCCCGGCCAATATGCCAGCCTAATATAGTATAAGAAATTCTTTGTGCACTGCAGGCGGTGTAGAAAATTCGACGTAGAACGCACTATCTTCTCCGATTAGTACACATAGTTACCACTTTCCAGCGCACATTTAATGTTTGCAGCTTCACTTTTTTGTTTAAAATTTTGAACGATGAAAATACTTCTATTTTTTAAAAAAATTATGACATCCTATGTCCATATTATGACATACTGTGTCCGAGAGTCATAATTTTTTTTCACAGAATATCATAATATAATGCAAGATGTCATAATATGTACATGATGTCATAATTTTGTGCACCACGGACGGTATAGAAAATCCGACGTAAAGCGCACTATTTTATATGA
Organism: Elaeis oleifera; assembly: GCA_000441515.1. Lineage (NCBI taxonomy): Eukaryota > Viridiplantae > Streptophyta > Magnoliopsida > Arecales > Arecaceae > Elaeis > Elaeis oleifera. Next base: position 229,327 of record KE505645.1, read on the forward strand.
TTGGTCCACGTAGCCATCGCTTTCCAACATGCATTTAATGCCTACAGTAGTGCTTTTTCATTTAAAATTTGTATGACGAAAATATCTCCATTTTTTAATAAAATTATAACATCCTGTAGTATATTATGACTTCCTATATACAGAATGTCATAATATGGTCCAAAAAATTATGAAATTCTGTGCATATTATGACATCCTGCATCAAATTATAATTTCCTGCATACAGGATGTCATAATATAGTTCAGGATGTCATAATATGGAACGAGCATTTTTATCTAATCACTTTTCAACACGCATTTAATATTTACAGTTTATTTATTAAAATTTGAAATGACGAAAAAATTTTGTTCTTTGGAAAAATTATGACAGTATGTGCTATATCTAAGCTATACATAATTGTTCACTCTGTAAATTTCTATATTTTTTAATTATTTATTTATATATATTATTTAATAAAATACATGGATGATTTTTTCTTTCATTTTCATTTAAAAAAATTATAAATATATTTTCTGCAACATGATAACACTTTGGACCTTATAATGTGGAACCCTCCGACAAGTAACAGTCAACAGTCTTATTACATGATTCTCCCATGAATGCATTGATTGGGCAATTGTATTAATATTTTATAGAATTCTTACGGAACTAAATATTAATCATCTTTTCAACAAGTAGATTATTTTCATTCCACGTGTGTTATCCTCTATTTGAAAAATCTTATTCACCGTCCTGAGTTCTACAATAACATGAGGCACCTCACCGCATGCAGCGACAAAGCTCTCCGGCAATCCGTGCACTAAGCAACTCATATATCAACTTGTCCAGCTAGTTTAGTACATACCCGAGGAGAAGCAACTCATCGTCCATCCCTAAACCACAGAGGAGCTCCTAGCTACCTGTATTGATGGTTGATGCTCCACATAGTATTTAACAATTTTTAGAATGTATAAGACAAATTTCTTTGGCAAATGTTCCTGCGACATGGAATTCAACTTTTTTTTTTTTTGTATGCTAGAGAAGGCTTTTATTTTTATTTATTTTTTTGATACAAATAGATATTCATACTGATCTAGCATGAGTGCACCTTAGAAGATCGAAGAACAAAATATCCTGTAGGACTTGGGAACAGGTTTGGCCCAGACATCAGATCCAATCACCAATATGCTCAACCACAAAGAAGCAACCTAGTTAACGGTACTGTTCGTTTCTCGAAAAATATGCTAAACAAAAACTACAGTGAAGTCACAAAGGCAGAGCCGAATATCGTGGAAGAGTAGATGGGACTCGGACTACGACGTGTCGCTCCGAATCTAGTCTATCATGGTAGCCAAGTCTCCTTCAATAATGATCCTCTCTGTCTGCAGCTCCTATCGGATATAGACAATGCCTACCCAAGCGGTACGGAGCTCGGTACTTGGGACGGAAGCTCCAATAGAGGTGATCCCTTTGCTCCCAGCAACCAAGCGTCAGGTTCATGGATGACAAAGCTAGCACCATCCTTACCACCTCTGACATTGCCGTCAAATTTACCTTGACACACCCCAAAAGAGGGGGCTCTCAGAAATGAAAATAATCCTTCGGATCGCTGCAGGAGCAGCATGGCCCCAGGAGTCGGATGCATCAAGGTGCGGGCCAGCAGCATCAAAGTGGCTATACTCGGTGGCCAAGCAGTAGGCCTGCTCTAACACATAGTGAGCAGGAGTCACCTCAGCATCAAACACTAGTTTATTCTTGAAAGCTAGATCTAATAGGCGACATACACCATCCTACCCCTTAGGCACAGGTAAACCTCTCTGCTGTGCTTCGACAGATCGTATCTAGAAAATGGTCCAGCCAAGGACCACCACTCGTCTCCTACGACAGGCTACCCACACTCCTCCATATCATCCTCGCTCTCGGGCATCACAGAAGAGCATGCTCTGTCGATTCATCCCAACCAGCATACCGGGTAGGACACCTCAAGCTCCATATCTCTATCTCGGAGTAAAGTGCACATTGGAAGATGGTCCCAGGCAACTTTTTAGATAAAGAGCCGTACCCTGGGGTGGGTAGCCACCCTCCAGATCTAGGTAGCCTCAATCTTAGCACTTGCCATAGGTCTACAGTTCTCGGATAGATCTCTCGAGGGGCTTTTGGGCAACAAGATCGGCCCCACACCCTCACGTCATAGCTGCGATGGATAGAAATCGGGATGGTGAAGGTCTGATCTGCAAGCGGGTCATCGAATAGATAGGTGATATCCTGAGCTCTTCAACCCCTATCATTAGTAGTAATCAGGTCACAGACGTGAAGCTGGTCATCCATCTCAGTACTAATGAAAGTCAACCATCAGACAAAGAGCAAACTAAAAATCCAGACATCCTGACTCACATCCACCGACCTTCCATCTCCAATCAACCATCTGACCTGGGCCAAGACTGCTAGGGTACGAGTATAAATCTCCTTCTAAATGAAAGAGCAGCTACGAGCAGCCCGAACCTCAGACCCCTGACTCCTCATCTCATATTGAACCCTCATCATCTTGCTCCACATACCATCCAACTGAAAAAGGAATCTGATAGCATGTCTGGTAATCAGAGCCTTTCTTATGACAAACAGAGACTGAACAGAGACTGAATCTCAAGACCTCCATCCTCGACTTACTAGCAGACCACCTCCCAAGATAGTAAGTAGATCCCACGACCATCGCCCCTAAGCCCCGTAGGAACTACTGGAAGAGCCACTCCAACCATCCCAGACAAGAGCTCGGCACAATCGTATTCGTCAGAAGGTAAATAAGTATGGTACTCAAGACCGATCTCACGAGCATCGTCCTATCCATCATAGAGAGGGTGTTGGCATGCCAGCCCTCGAGACGATCCTGGATCCACTACTCCATGGGCCTGTAGTTAGCTCTCTGGAGGCACCATCCAGTGAGAGGAATACCCAAATAGGTCAGGACTCTGGTCTGCTCCTGGATCCCTAATCTCTTTCGAATTGTCTGCTTCACCTGGTTCTTCATCTTGGGACTGAAAATGACTGTGGATTTTTATAGGTTCACTAGCTGGCTTGGAGTCCGATAATAGGCCTCCATGATAGAGGAAAATAACTCGCATGTCAGATTGTGGCCCATCCAATCAAGAGACAGTCATCTATAAAAGGAGATGCGATAGAGGCTGGATCCTAAGGATGGGCCAGTAGGGCTCCAGCTCTGACCTCTGAACCACCACCCTCAACATTTGAGATAGAGCATTAGCACATAAAATGAATAAGTAAGGAGAAAGAGGACAACCTTGTCATAATCCAACCATCGAGTGAAAGAACTCTGTTAGAGCACCATTGATTAGAATGGCAAAACTCGGATGCTCCACATGATCTACGATCCAACCGATGCACCTATCTTGGAAGCCAAGCTCCTGAAGAGCCTGCCGTAGGAAGTAGCTAGCTCATCTGATTATGCGTCGGCTCCATGTCAAGCTTGATCGTCATAAGATTTCGACGGTCGGGGCATACTGTAGGTCATGCATAAACTCTTGGACAATTAGAATATTGTCGAAGATGTACCGACCACTAACAAAGGCTTCTTGCTCAAGATTGATCAAACGAGGGATAATCGACTTCAGCCATCCAACAAAATTCTAGCACACACTTTATAGAAAGTGCTGCAAAGGATGATCGGTCTAAAGTGCCCTAAATTGGATGCATCGGGATGCTTCAAAATGAGAGTAATTAAGGTCTTTTTTCAGTCAATCGGGATACCTTTGGAATCGAAGACCATCTGCACAGCCTCCACCACCTTCCTCCCCAGATGATAGGCTAATACCAATGAAAGAAGAGGGGGGAACCATCTAGCCTAGGGGCTTTATCCTCCCCCAAAGATCAAAGGGCTTTCCAAACCTCCTCAGTGGACACCAGACAAGTCAGAACCTCATTCTCCTAATCAAAGATATAGACCACATATCGGGATCCCTAGAAGGGTGTGCTGTCGCCCAATGATGCCATCGATCGTGCTCTGAAGAATTGAAAGATTTGCTCCTTGATCTCCTCACTATCATCCATCAGTCTATCATCTCTCTCTCTAAGCTGCCTAATGCAGTTGACAGGCCTTCGAATGATGGTGGATTGATGAAAGAATTTGATATTTCTATCACCCTCTTTGATCCACTGCACCCTGAACTTTGCCTCCATAGCATCTCTTGCTGTCTCAAAAAATAATGGTGCTTCGAGAGCTTCTGACAAAGCTCCCTCAAATCAGACTCCTGAAGATCCCTCTCCTGGTTCTCTCTCCTCTACAACTCTGCAATATCTACCTCCACCCCTCAATTCGCCTGAAGATGTCACTGACTTCATGCCTATTCCACCAAAGGAGTCTACATCTAGCAAGGTCTAGCCTCCAAGACACTCAGTGTTGCAAAATTCAGTGCAGGGGTAAATGGTAATTTTAAACTTTTCAAAATTACTATTTTACAGTGAAATTATTAATTAATCTAATTAATTAACAT
>KE505645.1:244953-260764 GCA_000441515.1 Elaeis oleifera
ATACAAAAATGAGCACAACCGTCAACAGACGATTGGCTTGGACACTATTCCAACACTCAGTGCCGTCCATCTCCACAAATTGGCATCCTCCAAACCTCTCTAACCAGCTCCCACAATCTCAGATAGAGGCTCCAGAACTTCTCAAACTTGAACGACCCCTGAGAATGCGTGGCCATCCATGGTAATGAGAACTGGACAATGATCAAATGCAATCTTCGATAGGTGCTAAACCTAGTGCCCAGAAAAGTGCTGGCTCCACTCAGCAGTGGCAAGAGCTCGATTAATCCTCTTCCAAACCCTAGCCATCCCATCTCAGTTGTTGCACTAGATAAATTTGGGACCAGAGTAGCCAAGATCAATTAGGCCGCATTATCGATGAACTCTCTAAACTCTTTGGACTCAATGCTGTCAGCATATTGTCTACCATCCATCTTCTCATGGGGCTCTATAATGTAGTTGAAGGCTCCAGCAACAAGAGAGGGCAAGCCCTGCACACCATCTTAAAAATCTTGGACCAAAGCTCCCTCTACTTCCTATACTCGATGCTCACAAACATCTCGGACAGAAGCCACGTTCCTTTGGTTGGCTCGGATATGACTAAGACCACCCACTGCTCACATCTGTGGAAAGCATCTATCCTAATCAAATCTTGCCTCCACATCACCAGGATCCCTCCTGATAGGCCTCTAGATTCCACCACATATGTGCTCCACACCATCGGAATCTACCATCTAGCATGAGCAAGACTCACCCTGGAGAGCCATGTCTCAAGCAAGACACACATGGCTGGGCCATGCTACCGAATCAATCTACTAAAGGTCAATCAGAAGAAGGATTTTCCCACCTTCGAGTGTTCCAAATCAACAACCGCATCAAGCATCTAATGGAGAAGAGACTCTGCACTAGGACCCCCCTTAGTCTGAGCAACATCCTTCGATCTAGTTGCCGCCAAGTCCATCATAGACGGCTCACTCCCTCCTCATGGATGGCCTATCTTAGCCAGACAACAGCCTCCTCATGATCTCGGATCAGGCTTCCTCCCACCACATCCATGTGCCCTAGAGTCTCTCCTCTGGAAAGCATTGGATCATGCTCCATCAAAGGCCCTAGTCCCTGATCTGAATGCCTCTTTTCATTAGGAGCCTCCGGGTTAGAAATCACCTCCTTCGACTAGATCAAGGCCCTCTCATCCTTGCCTGGGGTCGAGGCCGAGAAAGGAAGACCTCAGGGCCTCTAACACCATCTACCAACTCCATATGGGCCTTTAGGAAGGCCAGGGCCTTACTTTTCACCTTACTTAAGTTGATTGGCCCTTTCTTGGACCTACTGGGCCTAGAACTCTGCCCACTTGGCATCAAGGGAGCCCGGCCTACATCAAAATCAGAGGGCCAGGCTCTTTTAGGCTGGGAAGGGCCTGCTCCAGAAAAGCCCACCCACACGCCTCCGTTGGGCCCTAACTTGCCTTTGCTCGCATCATGGCCCAGCACTAGTGGACCATAATAGTTCATAGGCCTGGTTGCTCATGGGCTAAGGCCCAGGGGAACTTCAGCATGAATCTCAACACCCATCTTGCCCACTCTGTTCGTTGGATTAGGCCTGAAGCAACAGGCAATCGACACTGTGTGAATTTCATGGGCTTCATCCAGCCATCCGCACCCACACCCGAGTCGGCCCGGCCTGAGTCCATTTGAGTCACCTTCAGATCGGGCTCAGGAGGTCGGGTTGACTCAGCCTTCTTCTTCATTGGATCATTCGGTCTCACCGATCGAAGCTGCCATTGGTGGACCACCACCATCCATGATCCCAAACGTGGACCAGCCGCCACTGCATCCCACTCAACCCTTCAATTGGTGCATCCGAAGCAACCCCTTCCCACCAGTCGGGCACATCTCTATCAGCTCGTGCAACTAGCTGTAGTGAAGACAGAGGCCGTCAAGGCCTTTGTAAATGAAGCATTACCAGAAGGGCCCCTTTGGACCCATGATCTGAGCTCCTGGTCTTAACAGTCGGGAGAGATCCACCATGATGCAAGCCCAGGCAAACCCAACCTCCACTTCTCCACTGTGTACTTGTTCATGGAGAAAAACTTACCAGCCATTCGCAGGAGCCTTCCCAATGCCGCCTCACCCTAGTATTCCATCGGGAGCCGCGGTAGCCTAATCCAAACAATGGTGGAGCTGATACCCCCTCCAATAGGAAGAACCCCGGTGCCAGGCTTCCATCGCCACCACCCATGGCTGATTGAGGATCTTATCACATTCCCCAACCTCCTGGAACTTGAAGAGAAAGTTTGAGTGCTTTTATTACCATGTGTTTTTCTTCATTTGAAATTAAGTAACTCTAATTATAAGCATTGCCCATCCAAACAAAAGTAGGGCAAGGTTGAGAAGATTAGCAAGTTATTTAGTATGTTCTATGATGCTACTCTACTATTTTTCAGAGTTAAATATTCTACATCAAACTTTTATTTTCTCAAATTTACTTAATTCAGCTTACTTTAAGACAAGAGATGCAGAGTGTGGGTCCTTTCATAGGGAATGTATAGAAAATTTGAAAAGTATTAGTTAGATGATAGCTTAATCTTAGTCATGGAAATTATTTTGGAACCTCGATATAAATTTCGGATTGTGGAGTATTGTTATAAGAAGTCAAATGGATATGGTTATACTGGAAGTATGCGCAGTTGATATGGTTTTCTCTCTTTAATCAGTATATGATTTTTTTTCTAAAGCTCCAACTATTAGCACATCAACTAATTGAGATATGGATAGTGGTACTTCTTGTGGGACTTCAGAGAGGATACTTTTAAGGTAATATAAAACTTTTTATCAAAATAAATTATTGTCCTTGTATCTAGTACTATTTTGATAAATAACTTATTTATTTTTCAATATAGGATTTTGATACATTTGAAAGCTTTAATTTATGATAGCTACACAAAAGTCTCAATTGGAATCATATTTGAATGAGCCTAAAGTTGATAGAAAGTTCAATTTGGATATCCTTAATTTTGAAAAGCTAACCTGTTTTGATATCCTCAACTTTCTCTTATGGCATGTGATATTATAACTATTTAAAATCTATAGTTATTTTGAATCTATTTTTAGTATTGATGGGTGAATACTTGATAAGTATTATAGCAGCACTTAAATTGGATATCCTGAGGCCTTGATTTGGTACTCAAAATTGGATGATTGGAAAGAAAATATATGTTTCATTAGTTACACTACTATTATATTTTGAATGAGTTTTATTGTCGTAGATCTTCTGGTTGAATGTGAGCAAGCACTTGGTGATGGTAGCTCGACATGCAAAATAAGTTCTTGATCGAAGTTGGTTCTGGTGGGGACACTCTAATGCTTAAGTCAGAAAACTAGGAAACAGAGGGAAGGAGTGTATATTGGGAGAGAAGTGATTGCATATCTCAAGAGTCCCTTTGGGCCCTCTATTTATAGGCGAGGACAGAAGTGGCATATAGAATTTGGAGTATCAGATTGTTAGCCTTGCCTTATTGAGTGAGATACATTTGTTATACTTGAAGAAAAATTCTTCGATCTGATCGGATTGTCAAGGTGCATCTGAAAATTTTTATTCTAAGGCTGGCATAACATTTACCTTACCTTGATTTGCAATGGAATAGAGATCAAAATTTTCAAAAAATTTGAATCCGATGCCTCGTAAGGTCTGAACGTCCAGACCCTCTACTTCACGTGCACGCCAAACTCCACAGGAAAGAGGGATGATCTTCAAGACGTTAATCTTTAGAAGGAAAGTAAGGAAGATTGAGATCAAATCTCCACATGATAGACACCTAAGATGGATGCTCTCCATGTGAAGGAAGAGGAATGCCCAAGAGCCAACGCGCCAAGAAGGAGGATGCCACAAAAAAAATAGCGCCCTCCTCCACAAGTTTTGTCGCACAAAACTCTTATTTTCTCATGATGGTTTCTCACAATTTTATCGCACAAAATCTTGGTTAACCACTGATTGTTGTAGTCCTCCCTTTAAATAGATTAGGCATCCCACATATGATCAATATCCTAAGTTGGTTAGGATTCAAACCCTTGTCCAAAGAGGAATCCCACTTAAGAAAGGAGATGTAAGAAAAAAAGGATGTCTCCTTTTTTCATGCATGAAGCTCTCACACGCTAACAATATGGGGTGGAATAAATCAGCCCCCTCCCTCTTTTGGTCGGCCACTATGAGAGAATCTCAGGTAAATGGGACTCTAAGGATCTAATTCAAATATGGATCAAATCAAATCTAATTCGAATCTGATTCGAACCAAATTCGAATAGACTGTCAATCCCAATCTAATTAGGATTCTGATCCAAGTCTAACTTAAATTTTAATCCAATTCAAGTCTAATTAAATCAGATCTAACCTAAATTAATTAAATATAAATTTAATCTCTCATAAATCTTTTGGATCATTGATCAGATCATTGTCATCTTCAGAACTAAACATAACCTCATGTCCAGTGCTAGCTAAACATAGTCCATTTGTTAATCCTGTATAGCCCTTAAGTTAATTCTCAATTAAGCTAATCTATTCATTCAATCAAGATAAGTACTTTCAAATTGAACTCATAGACTTAGGTCAATTCTTTTTCACTTTGTCTGACTTTGTGCGTGACTCCATAGGTTCGAATACTAAGTCGATAGCACAGAAATTATTTTCTGTACTAATCAAAGTTACCATCTAGTAATGATTTTCGATGTCCGAATAGGTTGAATATTTGCAAGACAATATTCAAGAACCTTTGCATATGGTTACTATATAATTCATCCCTTTGATCTCGAATGCTCCAGGATGACATAGGGTTTAACTATCAACCCTATATGAGTTATCTACATTGTATTTAACCTTTACATCCATCACATGGATTATCCAAGCTCAAGATTTACTAAATTGAAATACAGTGATGCATTAACTTCTATAATCTCAAGGGATCAATTCCATCTCGATCCACACACAAACTTTGCTAGTACTTGACCATATTAAATAGCTTTCCATGATTGCATTAGAAATACAGGTAGTCCGGCACCAAAGCATAGTGAATTGCTTGCAAGTCACTATGGTGATCTTAGATCTGAGGAATACTTATGTCCATATGCTTCACGAGCTGCTCTTGACAGTAGAGTGCTCCTTAGATGAGTCACTTGTTTAGTGACAATGTACTCTTATATCTTATTTGTATGCCATACCAGTGTCTCTACACTCCTTGATTACGAAGACAACCAACCTATATTACACACAATGACCTACACTCGATAAATGTCATCATCTCTTAATGACGTATCATTTGGTCGTAAATATGTTTAAGAACTATTTGATAAATCCTTCTTTATCGATTGTCATATGGTTCTAAGGACTTCATCACAATACAAGAGTTCTAATAAGGAAGATGTACACCTGGTGATGAAAATATCAAATAATTTTTATTCATTCATAATTTATATACAATTACAAAGAGCACAATCATTCAAATGATTGGCTTTAGGACATATTTTCTAACAACTTCCACTTGGACTAAAGTCAATCGGTATAGTATCTAATATCTATCTTTCATTTGTGTTCGTCGAACTTTTTGATTTTAAGGACTTTAGTAAATGGATCGGTCAAGTTCTTCTTTTCGTCGATCTTCTAAAGATCGACGTCATCTCGATCCACAATCTCCCAGACAAGATGGTAGTGATGCATAATTTGCTTTATTCTCTTATGGGACTTTGGTTCTTTAGCCTGAGCTATGGCTCCAGTACTATCGCAGTACAGTAAAATAGGACCATCAAGGAAGGATGCCACTCCAAACTTGCTGATGAACTTTCACAACCAGACCACTTCTTTGATAGCATCGAATGCCACAATGTATTCCGTCTCGCATACTTAATCGATTATGATGTGCTGCTTGAAATTTTTTCGACAGATCGCCCTTCATTCAAGATAAACACATAACCTGACATGCTCTTGCTGTCATCATGATCTGACTGAAAGTTAGAATCAGTATATCTCACAAATTTCAAGTTAGTATCTCCATAGATAAGCCATTGGTCCTTAGTATTTCTCAATACTTAAAGATTATTTTAAACCTTTCAATGGTTCTTATCGAGATCAGACTGATACCTACTCACTATCCCTAGTAAGTGTGCCACATCCGATGTCGTATATATCATGGCATATATTGTAGATCCTATTATCGAAGCTTATGAAATTCTACTCATACGTTCTCTCTCTTGTAGAGTTATTAGATAATCCTTCTTAGAGAGAGTAATTCTTTGACCTATCGAAAGATAGTTCTTAAAATTCTCTATGTTGAACCATTTCTGTATGAATCTATGTACGTGGATTGGGATAATCCAAGCAACTTCTTTGATCTATCCCTATAGATCTTCATCTCTAGGATGTAGGATGCTTCTTCCAAATTCTTCATGAAGAACTGTGAAGATAGTCAAAATTTTATATTTTATAAAGCAGAAATATTATTTTCATTAACAGTATGTCACCCACATACAGTACAAGGAAGATGACTACAGAGCCATTAGTCTATTTATAAATACATGATTCTTTTTTGTTCCTAACGAAGTCATATATTCTGATCACCTTATCAAAATGTATGTTCCAACTTCGAGATGTCTGCTTCAATCTATAAATAGATCTCTAAAGCTTGCACACCTTTGATTCATCTGTGGATGTGAACCCTTCAGGTTGTATCATATACACCTCTTCTTCTAGCTTTCTATTAAGAAAAACAGTTTTGACATCCATTTGTCAGATCTCATTATCAAAGTATGCTGCTATCGCAAGCATAATCTAGATGGAATTGAGCATTGTCACAAAAGAAATATCTCATCATAGTCAATACCATAATGTTGACAATATCCTTTGGTAACCAAACAGACTTTATAGGTCTCCACCTTTTCGTCTGCGCCCTTTTTTCTTTTGAATATCCATTTACATCCTATGGGTTTAATCCCTTTGGGTGGATCAATAGTGTCCATACACTATTGATCTTCATGGACTCCATCTTGAATTTCATGATCTTAAGCTATTTCTCAGAGTCGGGCTTTTGTATGGCGTCCATGTAGGTGATCAGAACCTTATTATTCTCATCGAGTTCAACAGGATCATCATTTCAGATCAAGAAATTGTAGTATCTATCCGACTGATGTGGTACTCTATTAGATCTCCATAAAAGTGCCTCAACAATGAGCTCTGGATTTGATCTAATCAAATCCGATTTTATATTTCTATCGATCTGTGTCGGTTCTTCTACCTGTCCAACTTCATCAAGTTCAACCTTTGAGGTATTAGTTCCTTCACTAAGAAACTCTTTTTTCAAAAAGACTGTCTTATTACTGATGAACATCTTTTATTCATCTACAAAGTAGAAGTAATACCCTTTAGTTTCTTTGGGGTACCCTACAAAATAATACTTATCAGATCTAGGTCCGAGCTTGTCAATCTGTAAATATTTTACATAAATCGGACAATCTCAAACCGTAAGGTGAGAAAGTGTCAGTCTACATCCAGTCCATATCATATATGGAGTTTTTATGATCGATTTGCTCGAAACATTGTTTAGAACATAGCACACAGTCTCAAGTGTGTAACCCCAAAAAAAGATCGGTAGATTCACAAACCCCATCATAGATAGAACCATGTCTAACAGAATTCGATTCCTCCTTTCTGACACCCCATATACCGTGGTGTCCCTAGAGGGGTCCATTATGAAAGAATCTCATTCTCTCCTAGATATGTCAAAAATTCATTGAAAAGATATTCACCTCCTCGGTATGATCGAAAATTTTAATACTCTTCTTAATTTATTTTCTATCTCATTACGGAATCGTTTGAATATTTTAAATAATTTAGACTTGTGCTTCATAAGGTAGATATACCCATACCTCGATAGGTTATCAGTAAATATAATGAAGTAGTAATATCCTCTTTAGTGGCTATATTCATAGATCCACATACATCACTATGTACTAGATCTAAACATCACTAGCTCACTCATCCTTTTCAGTAAAGGATGACTTGGTCATCTTTTCAAGTAGACATAACTCACTGATCGGTAATGATTCACAATTATTGTTATCGAGGATTTCATCTTTAGCTAATCTGTTTATCCTATTCTTATTTATATGACTGAGGCTACAGTGCCAAAGGTAGGCATTTATGACATTATCTATTCTAGGATGTTTGATCTATGTGTACATTATACTAACAGATTATGATAAAATGTAAATATCATGTTTTAATTATCCATACATAATTGTGACACCATTCATAATGATATCGCAAAAATCTTCCTTTATTGAGAAGCTATAATCCTCTTTGGCCAAAAAGCCTACAGAGATTACATTCATAAGGAAGATGGACAATAATGACAATCATCTAAAATAATGACATTTAAATTGAGAGCAAGCTGAACTTTTTCTAGTGCTAGAACTAGAACAGCTATTCTATCTCCAACATTCAGGAATCGTTCACTCTTCTAAAATTTTCTATTAATCTGAAGTCTCTGCAATGAATTACAGATATGAATCGAATATTTGATATCCAATACCTAAATAGTAGTATCACAAATAGAAAAATTACAAGGTGTTATTATATAAATATCTTATCCAATAATTCTTTGCTGATTTCTCTTTCTAGGCCTATTCAGATAAAAAAAATTAGATATAGAGGACAATTCCTCTTTAGTGCTCCAATTTCTTACAAAAAAATATTCTGTCTGACTCTGACCTATTTTAGATTAGTTAGTTTGATTGGGCTTAGTAGCCCTAGCACGATACCAATGCACTATCCTTTCTTCCTCTTTCTGAGGATCGATGCTCTATTGAGGATAAATCCTCAAGTGTGCCAAAACACTTGTTCAACATTTGAAGCATCTCTTCGGTTAAGCATCATCAAATTTACAACTAAATTCGTCACATATAGCATCTCTCATTATGCAACGTATTATCGTACAGTCATTGAGCCACTTCTGATAAGTATCTCCAATCGTCGTATTTACATTGAGAGCTGGTACTTCAAGTGCTGGATCTGTAATCACATATAGGATCATCTCGTGCTTAAAAATTATTCTCAACTTTTGATACCAATTATCAAAATTTGATCCTATAAGCTTGTCACTGTCCAACAGTGAGTGAAGCGATAAATTACTAAACATCTTGAAAGAAAATAAAGACCTATTATTATATGAATTATTTAATCTTAAAGATTTAGACTTTAGTCTAAAAATCTTTCCACTATTTTATACAAATTGGTAACCTCTACTTTCAATTCGAAAAATTACTTTAATTCTTAGCGGATACTAGAATCCACACAGACTGCACACGAGCCTGACTATGGCAGCCAATCCATGTGCATCTATGGGTAGGTCCTTAACCAATTATTTTCTAATAATTTTAGTAATTAATTTACTTTAGATTCTTTTCAGCAGGCTAGGGCCTCCATTGAAAGTCCTGGTTAGGCTCAACCATTAACATGACTATACTCAGTCCATCTAATCAACAATAATCAGGTCTGACTATGGTCGATCAACCTGACCATCCATCAGAGAGATATGACTGAGCCATCATATAATGAATGATAATTTAATATCCAATAAACACCAGACCTATGGGTCTGCAATGCTGACTTAGACTATTGAATCCATTATCATCCACCTTAATGGAGGCTATGATCTAATTATCTCCATAGCTAGCTCATTTTAAAGATCTAATAATTGAGAAGATTTAATTTCAATGATTTGAGAAGCAATTGACCGGTGAGTCTTAAATCCTTTCACTGACTTCATCAAGTCATAGAATTAGATTAAAGACAAGCTGATTGAAGGGCACCTAATTTAATCGAACTGATTTAATGATTTGAGACTAAGAAAGAGATTAATCGATAAGCCACAAATCCTCCCACTGACTTCACCAAGTCATAAAGAGAATTATAGATAAGCTGGTCTAGAGACATCTAAATCACTCACACTGATTTTCTTAATGGTTTGGGTCAGCTCGAATCAATTAGTGACCTAATCAAAATATAATCTATCAAATTAGCTAGAAAAGTGAGATCGGTGTGAGGGTTTGCCTCGGCTTGCCTTAGACACCATCGAAATGATCAGGTAAGCAGACTGTCAATTAAAACCACCGATCAATTGTTAAGCAATATTTTCAAACTTATCTTAGACACCAATTGATTGATTAGTTTCGATTTGGTTAATCAAAAGACTTGAGCTAAATCATTGAGCCACAATCAAGTCCTTTGCTATGTTCAAAAATATAAACTGGATCAAGCTACAACTATTGAGGTTGATCTTAGAGAAATTCTGACATAATTTAACTCAACTCTTGATTAGATTTAATCAATTTCTCTAATTGATCCATTTCTAACCTACGTCTAACCCAGTTAGAAGATTTGATTCATGCTAACCCATTGCCCATCAATTTATGAGGCATCTTAATATCTTCAATTCTCAAATCTAAGTCACTTAATTTTAAATTAAGTGTGTGAAACGTGTGTTTCAGTTTATAAAATTATTCTACTAGGATTTCAAGTAAAACATACATCATATGTCATGCAATTTTTAGATTCTAAAATCTAATTTTTAGATCTATGTTAAAAATTAAACATACACAAATCTGATCTAAATATCATATATACATCATATGTATCATGATCATTTTTAAATCACTACTGATTACATCATATACAATCTACAATTCAGATCTTAAAATAATTTTTATATCTAAATTTAATTTATTAAATTATAATTAATCATAAATTATTTTAGATCTAATCTAAACATATTCATAATCAAAATAATTTTAAAATTTTTTTATTGTTCATCTTCATGAAATTTGATTACAGTGGCATCCCTACACGTCATAAAAGAACCTATTAAATGGACAAGAGTGGGATTCAATCTCTACTTCCTCTTATGACCGGATGGCTTGGTAATCATCTCAATTCGTGTACTGAGCTACTAGGATTTGAAATCTAATTTTAAAATTAATTACATCAACGTATGCAATAATCAAAGTAGACATGCATTCATACAAACATGATCATATCATTCATATTATGTATCTAATCTAATTAGATCAATGTATCTAATTAATTTCAACTAAATTTTATATAGATTGTAGATCTGAATCTACTTTATACAACATATAAAATACTTAAATTAGATTTGGAATCACATAGAAAACTTTTCAAATACACACATGGATGCATAGAAATAAAATTCTGGTTAGACCTAATTTTATGTTGTGTAGAATTTTATTTAAAATCAAATCTAAAAATCTATTAAATAGATTTAATTTAGATCTTGATTAAGTCTAACTTCCAACATGAAACAACATCATAAAAATTTATTAAAATAGATTTAAAATAGATTTTAATTTGATTGTTATTTCAATAAAATTTATATCAAGAAATTCTGTTATAATAGATTTATATCTAACTATCATCAACCATTGATTAGATTCTTGAAATCTGATCAAAATCAGTTCAAATAATTTTTAAACAATAGGTCTAAATCTGATTTTAATATCTAACATAAAAATCTTGTTACATATATTATATAATCATATCAAAAAAATTAGTTATGCATCTATGTATCAGTCTGGCTCTGATACCAGTTGAAGAAAAAATTCTTTGATCTGATCAGATCGTCAGGGTACATCTGAAAAAATTTTATTCTAAATCTTGTATAACATTTACCTTTATCTTGATTTACAGTGGAATAAGGATCAAAATCCTCAGAAAAACTCAAATCTAATGCCTCGCAGGACTAGAACGTACAGACCCTCTACTTCGTGTACACGCCAAGCTCCGCAGGAAAGAGGGATGATCTTTATGATGTTAATCTTTAAAAGGGAAGCAAGAAAGATTGAGATCAAATCTCCACGTGATGGATGCCTAGGATGGATGCTCTCCATGTGATAGAAGAGGAACGCCCAAGAGCCAACACGCCAAGAAGGAGGACGCCACAAGAAAAACAACACCCTCCTTCACAAGTTTTGTCGCATAAAACTCTTATTTTCTCATGGTGGTTTTCATGATTTTGTCGCATAAAATTTTGGTTAACCTCCAGTTGTTGTAGTCCTCCTTTTAAATAGATTAGGCATCCCACATATGATTAATGCCCTAAGTTGGTTAGGATTCAAACCCTTGTCCAAAGAGGAATCCCACTTAAGAAAGAATATGTAAGAAAGAAAGGATGCCTCCTTTCTTCACGTGTGAAGCTCTCATGCACTCACAATATGAGGCAAAAATAAATCAGTCCCCTCCCTCCTTTGGTCGGCCACTATGAGAGAGTCCCAGATAAATGAGACTTTAAGGATCTAATTCAAATGTGGATCAAATCGAATCTAATTCAAATCTGATTCGAACTAAATTCGAATAGCTTGTCAATCTCAATCTAATTAGAATTTTGATCCAAGTCTAATTTGAATTTTTAATCTAATTCAACTCTAATTAAATCAGATCTAATTTAAATTAATTAAAATATAAATTCAATCTCTCATAAAATCTTTGGATCATTGATCAAATCATTATCATCTCCAAAATTAAACCTGAACCTCATGTCCAGTTCTAGCTAGACATAGTCACCTTGTTTAATCCCATATGATCCTTAAGTTAATTCTCAATTAAGCTAATCTATTTATTCAATCAAGTCAAGTACTTTAAATTGAACTTATAGACTTAGGTCAATTCTTTCATACTTTGCCTGACTTTGTGTGTGACTCCATAGATTCGATCACTAAGACAGTAGTACAAGAATCATTTTTATACTAATCGAAGTTATCATCTAGTAATGGTTTCTGATGTTTGAATAGGTTGAATATTTATAAGATAATATTTAAGAACCTATACATATAGTTACTGCATAATTCATCCCTTTAACCTCAAATGCTCAAGGATGACCTGGGGTTTAACTGTCAACCTTAGATGAGTCATCCACATTATATTTCAATCTTTCACATCCATCACATGGATTATCCAAATTCAAGATTTACCAAATTAAATATAGTGATGCATTAACTCATGTTATCCGAAGGGGTCAATCCCATCTTGATCCACACAGATTTTATAAATACTTAACTGTACCCAGTAGCCTTCCATGACTGTATTAGAAATATAGATAGTCTGACATCAAAGTATAGTGAGTTGCTTGCAAGTCACTATGGTGATCTCAAGTTTGAGGGATATTTATGCCCATACACTTCACAAGCTGCTCTTGACAGCAGAGGGCTCCACAGGTGAGTCACTTATTCAGTAGTGCTATACTTCTATATCTCATCTGTATGTCATACTAGTATCTCCATACTCTTTGGTTATGAAGATAACCAACCTATATGATGCACAATGATCTACACTCGATAAATGTTATCATCCCTTAATGACGTATCATTTGGTTACAAACATATTTAAGAACTATTTGATAAATCCTCTTTTATCAATTGTCATATAGTTATAAGGACTTCATCACAACGCAGGAGTTCTAATAAGAAAATATACACCTTATGATGAAAATATCAAAATATTTTTATTCATTCATAATTGATATATAATTATAAAGAGCATAATCATCCAAATGATTGGCTTTAGGATACATTTCCGAATAATACCATGCCTTATCTGGAGAGATGTGCCACTACCTCTTTTCTTATCTGCACTAGGTAAGCTATCCTATGGATACCGGAGCTTTCTTGACTTAATGTATATCAGCCAATAATATCACTTACAAACCTCCCGATTATAGCAGGCTTGATTGATCTCAAAAATACCTTGGATCAGTTGGCATCGAGGTCGAGCTAGACCGAGGTTACCGACATCTTGGATCCAACCAATGCAAGCACCTCGGCTTCAAACTAAGGCAAAATATTTCTATCTGTATCATATGTCCCCACTTTCGGGTCTGAACTTGTAATAGGTCGAATGAAAGGAGTATGTTAGGTCGATTCTTCTGGTATTGGAGGGGACACATGTCGCATCCTCAATTCCTTAGGTAGAACATCATGCCAAACCCTTTGGGCTAGACAGAACGTCAAATTCGAGGATCGTCATAGCTCACCAGGGGATGCCAAGTGATAGCCATTAATAGATTTTATCAGAACTGATGCATCGCTTATGCCGTTTGAGACATCCTTATAAATGAGCCATCCAGAGAAGTTGACTCAGCCAATTGGGCAATGCCAAGTAGCAGCCATCTGATGGTTCTGGCTGAACCATCGCATGATCTGAGTCATCCAAGGTTTTTATAAGTTGGAGCCTACTCCCATCCATTTTCACCTTTACTTTTTACTATCTTGATGTTTCAGAATGGTGGTGCTCTCTAGGAGAAGCCCAAAGCTTTTTTCGACATTCTCGATGACTTTTTCAGTAGCTTGCCTCACTTAAGCAGTTGTAGATCGGTCTTTACGACATCCCTCTAGTTCTCCATCTTTCATTTCTTTTTGACCTTCTTTCCTTTCTTTCTTATCTATTCTTTGCATTCTTGCTTTGCACTTCTGCATTTCTTCCCCCCTTTCTTTTTTCTCTCTCTTTTTGTTTGTTTATCTCTAGAATGGGAGAACCAGAGAACTCAGCAGGAAGTTGGTCTTCTAGTTCTTCCTCTTCGAGGTATAGCTTCCAAGAGTCTGATTCTAGGCACAAAGCTGAAGAAGAGAACTTTGTGCCTAGGCAATTTTGGTTGGTACTTGGTGCCGATGACCTTGACCTGATTAGGGTTTAGTTCGAGTCCTACCTGAGTACCACCTGGATGTCCCAAAGGCAAGTGGTCGGATCTACAACTCTCTCTTAGGTCAGCTCAAACTTTATGAGGAGTCCTTTCGGGCTGGGCTCAGGCTCCCCTTGTTAGATGTGTGTCTTAAAAGCTAATTGTTGGCTGACACATGTTGTAATTTTAGGACATAAATTTATACTTATAAAATATTTATTATTAATAAAAGATAAATTTATTTTCAATCATATTTTATGTGTCCATGATTTATCATAAAAATTAACAGATGATTTTATATATTCTCAAGATGTTAAAAATTTGAGACATAAATTATTAGTAGTTGATTTCTAAATGCTCTCGATCAGAGGATCATCATGAAGGATAGTGATCGATCTAGTTAGATCGGTGCATAGATCATCTCCTTCTAAATAGATGAGTCTCGAATCTGCAGTGTGGGGACACTGAGGTGAGAGTGTAGGTGGTTGTTAAAGAATAACTTACACTAAGCGTAATCAATATGAGAAATCACTTGGATATCTGCTCACTCATTAGTGGTCTTTTCGATGCTATAGTGGTGTGAGTGGTCCTATGACCTGTGGTACATTGGTTATTCGTAGTGAGATTGCTAAGTTTGACTGTACCTAAACTTGAACTGTTAGCCATTTGAGTTCTTGTGGTGTATGTTGCTTCAGTAGGTTCAAGTTCACTGTTAAGAGTAGGATGTACTTAGAAAGAATCTATCGATCTTGATAAAAAAAGAAGTCCTATGCATTCACGAGACTGAGTTCAGAAGATTTTTAGTCAAAGCAAGTGTGAATATTGAAAAAGAGTTTATATGAGATTCACAAGTGAACTCGAATCAAGTCAATTTGGCATATGACTAATGTTGGGGTTTGACGAGTTCTCCATGATTTCTGTTAAGTTGGAACTCACAAAAGAAGGATTAAATTATATGATAACTGTATCTAGAGGTTCAATACTTTCATTCTACTGGGTTGCCACTACATACTGCTAGGTGTCACTGATGGATTATAGGACTCGTCGAGCATCATCTTGATGATTGACGGCTTCGAAGGATAAAAT
>KE505646.1:47590-75245 GCA_000441515.1 Elaeis oleifera
TTTTTTTTATGTTTCTCCTCCTTTTCCTGCATCTCTCGGGCTTTTCTTTTACAGTATCGCTCTTTTATACAGCTAACTCACTGTCAACTTTCTCAACCAAGAAATTCCATTCAGAAATATTAGGCTCTCCCAATCGAAGTGGGAATCCAAGATACCTGGTTGGAAGAGTAGCCTTTGAACACCCCACTATGGATGCAAAGTAAGAGTTCTCGCCGTCTGTACGTAAGACCCAATCCGAATAAGGAACTTTTATCAAAAGTGATCTTTAGTCCAGTTAGGAGCTTGAATAGGTACAGGATTGTTTTTAGATGTTTTGCTCGACGTGGATCTGTGTTGAAAGTGATGATTGTGTCATCAGTGTACTGTAGACATAGATTGGATCGAGCCGATGTTATTCCCTAAAATCCCTCAATGAGATCATTACAAGCTGCAGTGAGCAGAATTTTATGGAGAAGATCTACTACCAGGATGAATAGAAAGGGTGACAGTAGGTCTCCTTGTTTCCAGCCTCGCTTCACTTAAATCCAGCTCATTGGCTCACCATTTAAAATGATCGCTAGCTTGGATGTGCAGAGGATGGATTATCCACGAGCACCATCTTTGCCCAAAGCCTCTGTTCCTTAGCAATGAAAGCAGAAAATTCCAATCCACACTATCAAATGCCTTCTCAAAGTCAATTTTGAGGAGAAGGCCCTTGGATCTAGCTTGTTTGGAGTGAGCAAGCAATTCAGAGATATAAAGAAACCATCTGAAACTTGTCTGCCTTTAATGAAGGCAGATTGGATCTTTGAGATCAAGGAGTACATGCAGCTAGCCAATCGCATACTAAGCAGCTTCGAAAATATTTTTGGGACTTGGTGAATCAAACTGATTGGGCGGCAGTCCTTAACATATCTGCATTCTTTTTCTTCGGCACTAGAGTTAGGAAGGAGTAATTGATTCTTCGAAGTTCCTCCGGGTGATGATACAGATCAGTGAAGAGGAAGAACAGGTCATCCTTGGTGATGTCCCAAAACTTTTGATAGAAAGATTCTGAAAAACCATCTGGGCCGGGTGCTTTGTCACTCGCGAGGCTCATAACGGCTTGTTTGATTTCCTCCATCTCAAAGGGACGATCCAATGCAGATAGGTCGGGATTATTAGGGTATAGGAGATTCCAGTTGGCGCTAATGCAGGGTGCCAAATATGGTTTGTAATGTTGAAGGAATGAGGTTTTGATCTGTTCTTGGTTAAAGATTGGCACCCTTTCATTTTCGATATAAGAGATGAAATTTTCCTTTTCTATTGGAGGCAAGAAAATGGAAGTATTTTGTGTTTCGATCACCTGCTTTGATCCATTTGTCCCTAGACTGTTGCTTCCAAAATATTTCCTGCTGACTCAAAATATTCGTGAGATGGGATTTGCTGAATCAATTTAGAGTTTCTAGCAATCCTCGATCAGATCTTCAAAATCCGAACAAGCATGCCAAAATTGTTCCATTCTGAATGGTTTGTTGATTGGGTTTCGAGAGGAGAGAGACAGTAATAACGAGCGGTGATCCGATGTGGTGTTTGGAAGGGGGACAGAAGAGCTATATAGTTAAATATATGACATCGCTTAAAATCAATAGAGAACAACAAATCTGCTACTTATATTTATTCTAGCTTCATCTGGCCAAGATTTGCTAGAATTCTAATCTAAAAATATTTATAAGAAGTCATTAGAAAATAATAGATTATCTAATATCCAAAATATAGTAATTATTGCTAGTCATAACTATCTTTCTGCGGCATAAAAAGAGAAAAAGAAAGCTTGATTTGGACTCTCTCACGCTTTATATAAACTCATGAATAACTGATGCCAACATTAACGTGGACAAGGCTTCGAATGAACCTTTTTCCTTTCGTTTTCAATCTAGGGATTCGAATCTAAAAATATTTCTTTCCTTCTAGTGAAAACACGGTGGGACTGTTACTTTGTTAAGATTTGAACCAAAATATTTCCTTTTATGTTTATCATCATCCAAACATCCTTAAAAAGAGGAATTATTGATTAAAACTATCCTATCATATAAATTTTAGACCATTCAATAAATATTATTATATTATTTGATAATTCAAATTTAAATTTTTATTTGATTGAATAATATGAATGAAAATAAATACACAGAAAACTATAACTAATCATTTTAAATATAATTTTTATTATTTTTAATTTATTAATAAATAATAATATTTATTAGGTGATCCGAAGTCCGCGTGCTGGTTATATCTCGGTCGAAGTGCAACATACTTTTCTCATCGGAAAAAAAAAGGAACGACATACTTTTACCGTGGTGACTGCAGTGGTACAGCATGTATGATTAGCCCAACGACACGAGGTGCATCTCAAGCCCAGCGCATTAGTTGTGCCCCATTATCAATGGAGGCCAATCATTAAAAGCGTACAGGGGGTGCTATTCGTACCCTTCTTCGGTTCGGATCCTCCCTTCTTTGCGCTTAAACCAGAAAGGTCCAAAACATCTCGCGAACGCCATGCCATCGACCAGGACCACCACTTACGGTCTCATTTAGTGCGCGGGACCCATAAATAAATTCTCGTTGTCGTGTAGTGCACGACCTGCAAACCGGCTCCTTTGGAAAGTTGCCGGCAACCATTATCCTGTTGGCTGGTTGCTTTAACAGTTTTTTCTGGGTACAGGCTACTTTACCATCTTAACCAAATTCTTCCCCAACAGAACCAATTGAACTTGATTTCCGTGAGTGCCTTCGTCCACGGTAGGTACATTATATGCACCACAAGAAATGGAAGGTTTACGGATGCTCTCTCATCAATGAATATAAAATATCGTTGATTAAAAAAAAAAAAATTGAAACAGTATTTTTTTAAATCATAAAAAAAAATTTATTTCATAGAACAGATAAATTTTAAAATAATCTTATTTTTCAACGATCCGATCAAATCTCTAAAATAATTTATTTTTCCAACAATTTGATCAAATCGTAAGAAAAATTTTATTTTATCTAAAATTTTTTTCCCAACAGTCTAGTCAAAATGCTAGAATAATCTTATTTTTCTCGGTGATCTGGACAAATCGTTGGAAAAATTTATTTTATCTAAAATTTTTTTACCAACGATCGATTCAAACTACTGAAAAAGATCCTATACTTTATCTGACAATTTTCTTAAACCACAGAAATGGAGAATCATATCTAACCGATACCCAAAAAATCTGTATGCATCCCTTAACTTCTCCTTCCGTGCACGAGATTTTTTTTTCCTCACCCCCTCCCAGTTCTGACCAAAGGATTTTTTTTTCCCTTCACTTATTTTCCTTCCACTTCCGTTTCGCCTCCCCAAATACCGATAAGCATCGCCGGCACGCCGTCACTGCAATCCATCTAACAATCAAGAAGCGTCATTATCTTCCTCGTGGGGCAGTGGGTGCCCAAGATCGTCGTCAGAGCCTATGTCGCTCCCAATGTCATCCTCGCCAATCAGGGCACCGTCTACAATGGAATCTCTGTTTGGAAGAAGATCACCATTCGATTCTGCTCCACAAGTCCCCCATCCCCTGATTGATCCTTTTCTTTGTTGTTTGAATTAACAAGCTTAGATCGGATTTTTCTATTTAAATGGAAATGGTTCTTTGAGTCTACGAAATCCCACAATAGATTTTTTTAAACAAGAACGATCCTTAGCAATAGACCAAGAGATAGAACAAAATCCATCTGTCCCCTGCTTTGGCCTCGAGAATATTCTCTCCAGACGACACGTCGGCCTCTGGCAAGCCCTTGCCAGAGTTGGGGAGCGAGGCGGTATTCGCCTCTTTGGTTCGATTGGGCCGGTTTGGGCTTGGCCGAGGGCCCTACACAAAGTTTCCAAGCCATCTAAGATTCTGAGTAAAGGTTAATTTTAAGCATGGTTTTATTCACAAACATAGTATAATACACTAAAAATGATGGATCACCGTACTGGAATAGTAAAAAATGCAACTCTATAATATTTTCTTTTGCTAAAAAAGAGAAGTTGGAAGGGGCGACCCATCGCATCTACCTCTCGTGAGCATGACCATAAGGCCCCAACCCCACTGAAGAATGTTCAATGCAAAGCCAAGTTTGGATGAATAGGCGGCTCCTTCCTCATCATATGGACGAGCCCAACGGCCATCGAGGGCCAACGGACCACATGCCATTTTCAGATATCATACTCGGGCCGTCAGGATACGTTCTTTTTGACAGTCATTCATGTCCTGGTATTTGATTGCATCCCGATATCTGCCATGACTTAAACCCGGGTCATGCCATTGGAACAAAGGCCCGTTCTATTGGGATGCCACCTCAATGGCCAACTCTGTAACATTTGCTCACTAGCAAATGTATTCAGTCATTATAATATAAAACAACACAATATCCAGCATAAAATTAGTCAAAATCTATTTTTTTAGCCAAAATAGCCATTGACCATTTGCCCCTACTCCTCTCAGTCCCTAATCAGTTCTTTCCACAACTGGGTATGTTGGGGCAATTCAGCCGACTCTCCGATTTCGACTTTCAATCAGCCTCATAAGTACAAACTACCGACTATCAATTAACTTGCCGACCAACAATCGGCTATCCTCAGCCATCAACAAACTCCAACTATAACAACTCGATTGATTTCAAACTGATGACCATCGATATATCAGAGTTACCACGATGGTCATTCGGACTTCCACAACTACCGACATACGATTGACATATAACATATTCTGATTACTGACATATAGTCGGCTTATAAGAAATTACCAGCGCAGAAAGCACATAATAGTCAGAACATGATCAGTGATGGATATAACCATCCATCTCACGATCACATAATATCGAAACAAGTAGGACCCACATGTCTAACCACTACATACAGTTACCAACTACTCATCTATAAAAGGAGGTAAATAAACAGCATTGAAAAAGGACTCTTGAGGGCTGAAACTCTGCTTCTTTGAATATTCATCTGCTGTTCACCACTCTCCACTGACTTAAGCATCGGAGGATCTCTGTCAGACATAATTTCGATCAATGCAGACTTTATTTTGCAAGTGCTCTTCACCAGCGATGGATGCAACAGAAAATTGGATGCAACAGATTGGCGCGCTAGGTAGGAGGAGAATACGAGCAATCATGGCAAAGACCAGAGCTCAAAACAACTTGACAGGATCCACGAGGCAATCTTTCCATTAGGAAGATCTCCCTCCTCCACCTATACTGGTAGAACCCAGCTCTTCACATCCTGTAATCACTACAGACGCATAAATTGCTGCTCTAATGCAGTAAATAAAAGTGTTAATGGAGGTAGTCCATAGCCTCCAATAACAACAGACACAGCAATAGCAGCAACCACCAGTGGAGGAGCTGGTGGCTCATTCAGTGCCATCCAGGCACAATCGCCGCCCTCCACGGTGCTCACCGTCTTCATCTCCAGAATGACGACTGTCTCAACATTCTCATCGAGTCGAACAACCATATTTCGGTATTTCATCATGCCGCTCATCCTTTGCGGCAATCTCCTTCTCCTTCTCATGTACATAGCATCAAAAAGGAAAAGGCCGTGTGCACCTTCTCCTTCTCCTTCTCCATCTTCAAATTCTTCAGAGAATTCTATCCCTGGATTTTTTAGCAACGATGGCTCGACGACTACGAGCGTAAGTTCAAGAAGATCGACCAGCAATTTGTCTGACTTCAAGTGGAAGGTCGGAAGTCCTCCAACAACTATGACTTTCATACTGTCCAACCTCTCTCTCAGCATATCCTAGATGAGTCGATCCCGTCTCGATTCAAGATATCACAGATAAAGTCATATGACGGCTCCACCGATCCAATTGATCATTTGGAGAGTTATAAGACTCTCATGATGATCCAGGAGGCTACCGACACCCTCCTATGTATTGGCTTTCCAGTAACTATTCGAAAAGCTGCTCGAGTCTGATATTCTGAGCTTCAGTCGGGGAGCATAAAGTCCTTCGAGCAGCTTGAGTATTCCTTCATAGCCCATTTCAGCACTAGTTGAAAGGTGCCACAGATATCAGATAGTCTCTTCTCCATCAAGCAAGGTGAGATAGAGATATTGAGAGATTTCGTGGCTCATTTCAACACGATCATGCTTGAGGTCAGGGACCTCAATGAAGATATGGCTATCTCGACTATGAAGAGAGGTCAGAGGGGATCCAGATTCACCTACTCTCTGGATAAGACTCTCCTCCGGACCTATGCTGAACTCTTAGAGCGCGCATACAAGTATATTCACACGGATGAAGGTGCTTCTGACCAGCGCCAGACAGAAGGAAAGATCAAAAAAGAATAAAAAAAAGTGAAGCTCCAACCGAACCAAGTCGATCAGTGATCAATAAGCGAGCTTCACTCCGATGATGGAGTCCAAGGCCGAACAACTATGGCAGCAAGTATGACTCCTATACTCCTCTTTCTGCTCCTCATGCATAGATCTTAATGAAAATTGAAAGAGAGGAGTATCTTTAACATCCCCCACCAATGAAAGCACCATCAAGGAGTCACGACAAAAAGAAGTATTTTGGTTCATCATGATCACGATCATGATATCGAACAATGCATACAACTCAGGAATGAAATAGAGGCCCTGATCCGATGTGGCTACCTCAAAAAATTCCAACTAGATCCTCAACTCAACCTCCCACTGACCAACAGCCCCAGCCACAAGCTGAGAAAATGATCAATAATCGACCAATGACGGAAGTGATCAACATGATCTCTGAGCGATCGAAGGATTGGGGGACAACTTCTGAAGAAGAGTCGGCAAAAAAATGACGACTTGACAATATAATCTTTTTTTCAGAAGATGATGTTCGGAGAATACAAACTCTCTATGATAATGCTGTCATCATCTCGACGACGATAGCAAATTATGATATAAAAAAAATTCTAGTCGATAATGGAAGCTCAACTGATGTAATCTTTTACTCGACCTTCTTTCGAATGTGACTACCGACTGACTGACTCAGAAGAGTCTCTATGCCATTAGTCAATTTTACCAGAGATGCAGTTACCATGGAAGAAAATTATTCTCCCACTAACCGTGGGAACAGATCCATAAAAGTACTATTCTCTTGTCATTCACAGTCGTCCGAATTTCATCGACCTACAATGGCATACTTGGATGATCTAGACTTAATACCCTGAGAGCGGTAGTCTCAACATACTATTTATTAGTGTGATTTTTAATAAAAATGAAGTCAAAAAAATGCATGGAGATCAATAACTTGCTCGACGTTGCTTCATGATCTCTACAAAAAATAATCAATTTGAAGACTCTTTATCCGTCGATAAATTAGACTAAAGAAAAATAAAAAGGGGATGAATCGGTCGAGTAACTGGTTTCTATCCCGTTAAAAGAAGAAGATTTTGAGAAGACGATCCAAATTGGATCGTAATTATCTAATCTGGAGCGGCAACACTAGTGAATCTACTAAGAGCAAACACCGATATTTTTACTTGGTCGACAACCGATATGCCAGAAATTCTTTCGAAAGTAATAATCCACCGACTGAATATTGATCCTAAAATTAAGTCGGTGAGACAGAAGAAGAGATCTTTTGCTCCTGAAAGACAAAAGATCATCCACAAAGAAGTCAACAAGCTCCTTGCGGCCGACTTCATCAAAGAAGCTAATTATTTCAATTGGCTCGTCAATGTAGTGATGGTGAGAAAAATCAATGAAAAATGAAGAATCTGCATCGACTACACAAATCTAAATAAAGCTTATCCGAAGGATAGTTTCTCTTTATCAAAGATTGACCAACTAGTTGATGCGACTTCGAGATATTGACTTTTGAGCTTTATGGATGCCTTTGCAGGCTATAATCAGATTCGGATGGCATCCAAAGATGAAGAACACACTGTCTTCATAACCGATAAAGGCATCTACTGTTACAAAGTAATATCATTCGGTTTAAAGAATACTGGAGCTACTTATCAATGGCTGGTCAACAAACTGTTCAAAGCATAAATTGGATGTAATATGGAAGTCTACGTTGATGACATACTGGTGAAAAGCTCTCAAACTTTTGATCATGTTCGAAACTTGAAAGAAGCCTTCGACACACTTCGACGATATTAAATGAAATTGAATCTGACTAAGTGTGCATTCGGAGTAACTTCTGAAAAATTTTTCAGATTTCTTGTGTCACAACAAGGAATTAAAGCTAATCTCGAGAAAATAAAAGCTATCATCAATGTGAAGCATCCAAACTTCAAGAAAGAGATACAACAACTCAATGGAAGGATCACCACACTCAGTCGGTTCATCTCAAGATCGGCAGAAAGATGTTTATCCTTCTTCAAGACCTTGAGACAAGCAAAAGACTTTTCATGGTTAGATGAGTGTCGACAATCTTTTGAGGATCTAAAATGATATTTGATATCTCCACCATTACTTACACAATCAAAGGTGGGAGAAACTTTATATCTCTATCTGACGACTTCGAGAGAGACAGTTAGTTCGGTACTTACCCAAGAGAATGAAAATCGAATTCAATGATTGATTTATTACACCAGCAAGATGCTTCATAATACTGAAATAAGATATTCAAGAGCAGAAAAGATGATCTACGCTCTGATTATATCATCATAATGACTTTGTCCATACTTTCAAGCACATCCAATAGTCGTCTTGACAGATCAGCCATTGAATACAATTCTATACCGACCTGATACTTTCGGTCGAATAGCGAAATGGATAATAAAACTCAATGAATTTGATATTCAATATCGCTTACGACCATCAATAAAGGCACAAGTTTTAACTGACTTTATCGTCGAGTGCACCATATCCGACAATAATCCTGAGGATAAACTCAATGATAAATCGAAGTAAATTGAAACTCCTGAGGCTAACTTAGCATCAGTATGGGTGCTACATATTGATGGAGCATCCAACGCATAAGACAGTGGAGCCAGTCTCATCCTCATCAATTTTGAAGAGATTGTAACTGAATATGCACTTCGATTTAGTTTAAAACTTCGAATAACCAAGCTAAGTATGAATCTCTTCTAGCCGGCTTGAAGATTGCCAAAAAATTTGACATCAACAACTTGAAGGTCTTCACCGACTCACAATTGATTATCGGGCAAGTTAAGGGCAAGTTTAAAGCTCGAAATCCTATTATGGTGAAGTACCTTCAGAAAGTGAAAGATCTTACATCGATCTTAAAATATTTTGAGATCTCTCATATTCCAAGAGCAGAGAATGCTCGAGCTGATATACTTTTTCGACTCGCAATCACTTCATTCAGCTCGTTGGATCGAACGTTCATCGAATGTCTCGAATAATCGAGTATTGATAAAGTCAAAGAAGTACTGCAAATCAATGATGAGCCAAGCTGGATAGACTCGATCATCCAATATTTGACTGATGGAACTCTACCTGCAGATCTCTCAGAAGCCAAACGACTACGATGGATAGCCTTGTAATATATTTTAATAAATGGATAACTTTATAAAAGGTCTTTCTCTCTTCTCTTGCTAAAGTGTTTGGAACCAACGAATGCCGACTATGCACTCTGAGAAGTTCATGAAGGGATTTATTAAAATCACTTGGAGGATAAATTATTGGCTTATAAAGTCTTGCGACAAGGATATTATTGGCCCACCATGAAGAAAAATGTAGCTGAACTTATCCAAAGATGTGAACCATGTCAGAAGTATGCTAACATACAACATCAACCGACCAGCCAGCTGACATCAATTGTTGCACCATAGTCCTTCACATAATAGAAAATCGATATACTTGATCTTTTCCTCCAATATCTGATCAGAGAAAATTTATAATGGTTGCCATTGATTACTTCACCAAATAGATGGAAGCTGAACCCTTAACACAAATCATCGAAAGTAAGGTAGAAAACTTCATTCAAAATCAATCATATGTAGATTCGATCTACTATATACCATCATCACTGATAATGGTTGACAATTTGACAATCAGAACTTCAAAAATTTTGTATGAAATTTTATATGACGTACAAGCTCACCTTAGTCAGTTATCCACAGTCCAATGGTGAAGTGGAGGTAACAAACTGAACAATCCTATATGATCTCAAAATTAGACTAAATGAAACTAAAGGTCTCTCGATAGAAGAATTATATTTGATTTTATGGGCATATCGAATAACTCCTCGTATACCGACAGAAGAATTACTATTCAACCTAGCTTATAGAATTGAGGTGATGATTCTATTTGACATCGGATTGCCATCAACAAGAGTGAAACAATATAATGAGCCGAGTAATTCTAAATGTCGGAGAGCCAACCTAGATTTACTTCGAAAGTCCGACAGCAAGCTCAAGTTCGGATGGCAACATATCGATAAAGAATAGCTTGGTATTATAATGCAAAAGTCAAACCGAAGGTCTTTCATTCAGGAGACCTGGTCGTAAGAAAAGCAGAAGTTTGCCTCTGGACTAAGAAAATTATCTCCAAACTGAAAAAGACTCTACAGGGTAACAGGGACACTTCGTCCGGATGCATATTAGCTAGAAACCCTAGATGGGACAACTATCTCTCGAACTTGGAATGTCGATAATTTGAAGATATACTATTAATAAATTATACATATATGATATTCAGAATGAAATATTGGGGCTCTAAATCTTGAAATCTTCAGTCAACTATAAGTCATCTACAAAATGGCATCAGATCGATAAGTAATTGATCAATTTTTATCGACTATTCTCAATTTTTCACTGTAAAAATTGACTTAAGTCAAATAATGGTATCAAATCGATAAATAATCAATCAGCTTGTACCAACTATATCTCAATTTTTATTATAAAATTGACTTACCAACTATATCTCAATTTTTATTGTAAAACTAACTTATCGACTATATCTCAATTTTTATTATAAAAACTGACTTAAGTCGAATGACTACTCATGTTGATTTAGCTTTAGCTAAGCGAAATATTATGCTAACTCGACCCCGATCGAGTAAGAAATACATCGACTTGACTACAGTCAATTGAAGGATATTCGGCTTATCACCGTCTATCAAATACCTAAAGTATATAAGTTAAGTCGGCTGACATCTGACTAGCAGACAAATTCTACTATAATTATTGATCGACATTCAATTCACCGATGGATGATCGATAATCTGACTGTTATTCAACAACATTGACAGTATAAGTATAAAAGAGATTTTATAAAAAAAAAATTTACAATTCATTAAAGAAGAGATTACAAATTAGATCCAAGATCTGATTATAAATTAGACTTATTTTTGATTAACAAAAAAAAAGAAAAAGTATTACACCTACCAGTCACCAGTCAGCTTCTTCTTCACCTTGCTCCGGTATAACTTCGGTGGTTAGAACAGGTTCTGATGCAGCCGATGCATCTCCTTCATTTGACGTAGTGGTCTCCTCAGCAACCTCTTCTCCCAAACTAGGGGATGATGCTACTCAGGTTTAAGTTTGGATATAATTTTTGACTGCATCTCTGTCGTCCTCATATCCGACACAGTAGGAGGTGAATCCGCCTTAAGAGTTTCATCCTTAAATTCTTGTGATTCTTTGAAATTCTCAATGGCCAGACTCAGAGCACCTTTCGCCGATTCAGTTTCTTCCTTGGCGGAGGCCGACTTTGCATCAGCTAGTGCCAACCTCTCCATGGTGGCCCGATGCCTTCTGCGCTTCGCCTCAAGCTCTTCTATGCATCCGTCTCTCTCTCCGGAGCTGATTGATGGAATGTTTCTTGCTATTGATCCAGAATTCAAGAGACGCTATGCTCTATTGAGCCGATCCTAATTCGACTTTGAAGGACTGTAGTTCAGTCATCATGTGGGAGATCTCTTTCTAAAGCATCTTCTCCTATTCGGCTGTCACTTGAAGTTGTTCGATGGTAGCAACTTTCTCGATGTTGGCAACCGCCACCTTGTCTATCCATGTCCGATGAAGCTCGATGATTTTTTAATATCCGCTCTCTAGAGCGTGCATATCGTGTGCTCCCTGAAAGGAAAGAACAAGTCAAAAAAAAGAAGAAAAGGAAAGAAAAAGGAGTCAAACTTACCCCAAGCATCATCGGGTAAAGGAAAGAATATTTCGGACACTGTCCGATCTTTCCTGTTCTTTCTGTCAGTCAGGAGAAGTGCAGCTTCGATGAGTCGTTTGGCCAATGATGGATTGGCCAAGGTCGACTAACCGATAGAAATTCAGATGTCAAAGAGGGTGGGAAGGCCCATGAACGACCCATTATCGACAAAAGTAGCCGGTGCCTTTCTTCGATCTCCAGTCGGTAGTTTTTTGCTTGAAACCATCATAAAATCGATGCTCAACTGCACCTGAAACCACACCACTTGAAGAATGGCTTGCGCAGTAGTAGATAGTTCTGGTTCGACTGCGACTGCAGAATCGGTCTGAACCCCAACTAATGGAGCCATTGATAGTTCTAGTGTGGCATCTTCATCTCTCACCATCTCAACTCCAGCCGACAGCACTTCAATTGGAGGAAGCATCGTCGGAGCCGACAACGCTACAACCGGCTCGATGTCGAGAGCTATCACTGACGGGATGTCGGACACCCTCATCAGTACCGACTCAGTGTCACCCTGACTTTTCTTCGACAGTCAAGATGGCCCGACGTCGGTCGCTGCTCTCTTCTTAGCAGCATGTAGACGGATGTCGGCAGCTGAGATGCGTGCTGTCGACCGCATAGCTGCAATCAAAAGATAAAGTTCAGTACAAAGTTTAGAAGCAAATAAAAATAAAAGCAATCTATTATGCTATACCTAAAGAAGTTACCGAACTAAGTCCAGCATCATAGAGAGCCTGCTCTATCATCAGCTCTCGTTGCGCTAGGACTTTCATATCTTTAAGTCAGAGAAAATCCTTCTGATCGATGATGTCAATCCGATTATGCTCATTGAGGTTGATTCTCGGATCACCCCAACATGAAGGAAAGCTCCAAGGAGATGAAGAAGAAATGAAGAAAAATTGGTTCTTCTATCCATGAATGGATGATGGAAGACCGAAGATAAAAGATAAATCCTTCCTCGGATTAAAAAACTACCAACCCTTAGCTTTTGAGTGAGGATGGAGGATGAAGAAAGCTCAAAAAAGAGAAGGACGAGAGTTAGTCAGGATAAAACGATGCAACAGAGCAAAACTGATAATTAGTTGAATGGAATTTGAAGCTAATTAAGCAAGAAAAAGTTGGTAATAATCAAGAAGATTCTGGACGAACTCTAAAATCAAAAATCAAAGACCAGTCCGAAGGTCATCTACATAGAATGCAACCTAACTCGGAGGAGGAGAATTCATCCGACCATCCGAACCAGGAGCAAATAGTTAAAATTGCTCTGGGATACGATACTGTTCTCGGAGCCGATCAACATTGGATCCGGACAAGGAAGAAACCTTCGTCTCTGGATCTGAAGGAGAATCGTCAGTCGGATTCTTCGACCAACTATCTCGAGAAGATAAAGCTCTCACTTCTTCCCCCTACTTGCCATTGAAAAGAAGAAAAAAAAGCCTAGGAGGAAGAAACAAGAACTCGACCTGGAACAAAGAAATCACACGAATGGAGAAATGACGCGAACGGAGAAAGCTCTTGGCACCTATAGCAGAACCATCTGTTGTAGAGAAAAATGATGAGTGTGAAAGTAGAAAGTCCAAATGAAAGTGGCTTTATATATATATGACCCTCAATGGTCCGAATGAAGTTATTCAAATCAGGACTTCTCTAGATTTCGATACATGGCTACATCAAAACTGATCATTGATCAGATGGTTTGACGCACCTATCCTCAGATTATGCCACCTCACCACAATCCGTGTAAATGGTACAGAGCCAATGAGATATGGACACATGACCGAAATCGACTAGTCAGAATCAAATCATCTGGATTCGTCGGATGTCGGACTATCTTCTCGAAGCGATACCCCAATGATGATTTCACAGATATCGAAATGACAAAACGGCTGGAGACTCTTCGTATTCAAAAAATCATTAATATCTACAATCGAATCAGGGCTCGAGACAACATGTGACAACTTTCTTCATCCAACATGTCAGACCATGTGACAATCCACGTGTCAAACAGCCTTAGATTTGGGAGTGGGGGGCAACTGTTGGGGCAATTCAGCCGACTCTCCGACTCTGACTTTCAATCGGCCTCATAAGCACAAGCTGCCGACTATCAATCGGCTTGCCGACCAACAGTCGGCTATCCTCAGTCATCAACAAACTCCAACTATAACAACTCGACTGATTTTAGACCGATGACTATCGGTATATTAGAGTTGCCAACCGATGGTCATTCAGACTTCTACAACTACCGACATATGACATATTATGATTACCGACATATAGTCGGCTTACCAAAAACTGTCAGCACAGAAAGCGCATAATGGCCAGAACATAATCAGTGGTGGGTATAACCACCATCCCACGATCACATAATGCCGGAATAAGTAGGACCCATGTGTCTAACCGTTACAGACGGTTACCAACTACTTGTCTATAAAAGAAGGTAAATGAACAGCATTGAAAAGGACTCTTGAGGGCTAAAACTCTGCTTCTTTGAATATTCATCTGCTGTTCACCACTCCCCATTGACTTAAGCATCAGAAGGTTCTCGCCAGACACTTTCGGTCAGTGTGGACTTCATTTTGTAGGTGCTCTTCGCCGGCGACGGACGTAACAGAAGATTAGACGCAACAGGGTATATATGATTACAACCGAAATATCAGCAATAAATTAATGACAGTCTAACACAAGCTTAACCATAGGTTGAAAAGAACCATGTTTAATCTGTATGAAGAGATGAAGTACAGGGCCAGGGCAAAAATATGAGCAGTCAGGCTATGAAATGGATGGAAACTTCAGCTGAAAGATACAGTGGAAAAGCCAAATGATGGAACAGACAAACCTGGCAATACATCATAAAATACGAAACAGTAAGTGATGATTCTAAGTACCAGATACTATAAATGGATATTTCATTCACTTCCACCACAAAAAATGATCAGAACAAAATGATTGAAGAATCACTTGTTTCTGTAAACTCATAGCAATTTCAAATGGTGAACTGTAATTGCTCACATTGACTATTTTCACGAAAAAAAAAAATGTACTTTATCTTTCCATGCACATGCCTTCTTTATAAACTGTATCTTGCTATGCACATGCCTTCTTTATGCAGCATAGAAAAGACAACTTCTTAATATATGGGCGCATTTTATATGCAGCAAATTTAGAAATTCTTTGGTTTTGCATATCCTTTGTGCACTGCTTTTTTGTCATTATCTTTTATAAGGTGCTTCAGGATCTTCAGTTTGAAATACATATAATTAGGCATGCACTTAGAGAATCTAAAGTATAGCTTCAGCAAATTGATAACATAGCAATTAGACTGCATTAAGATAACATGATGTGGACAAAATAATAACCTAACTTAGTCCACGCAACCATATTAGGATATCTTTGACATAGAAGATGTCAAAATTGGCAATACATATTTTACTCACAAGGTATGAATTAAGAGGGATGGGCTTTCTTCATTCCTCATTGGAGTGGTCAACAGTATCATTGTACAGGCCACTGAGAATGCAATTAATTTTTTCTCATGCCTAAGTAGCTCAAGTCTTCTTGCTTGGACATTGCAACTTCAGTCCAGCACCCGCCGGAACTCCAGCATGAGCATTTGATGCTGCAATATAATGCAAAGCACTCTCCATTTCTCCTCTCTGTAAAATTTTCAGTTTCATGAAAACCGAGCCAAAGATTATTAATCAAGCATTATGTTGATCTTTAGTTTAGCACAATTGGCTCCTCTTAGACAATTGTGTTTGCCAAGCTTTATATGCATGAAAGTATCAAATTTATTTAGGTGTTCTGAGCTTTCACAATGTGTGCTGTCTGCAACTCTGCATGTCCATATTGCAAGGCAGTCCTATCACATCTTGCCAATCAAGATTTATGAACATCACCCACATCTTTTATGGAGTCTCATCTTATCATGTATCAATGTTAAAACATAACCAGTCTCTCCTATTGTGGAATGCTTGTCCAAACATTTCAAACTCTCTCTTTTCGCAGTGGTTATTTCTTGCTATCATTAAAAATTCTGTGAACAAGGAAGACAAGAATAATTTGTAAAGCATGCTACTGTCTACATAGTTGAGCTATCTTTGAGCAATCGTTCTTGTATTTTGTTATTAGATAATAGCACATTAGGTCAGAAAAGAAAAATTGCCTCTCCCATTCAAACGCAGGCCATAGTTTCAAAAATTCTACAGAAATTCTTTGCATGCAGCATGGAAGTCCCTGCTTATGCTTTTCAGTACCGGATTGTACAGGTCTCTATTAGGCATGTGAGTTGGTACTAGTCGGGATCCAATATGCGATATGGCCCTTCTACTGATGTTAGTGCCATGAACTGGACTGTACCAATACTATTACCAGTGGACTACTGGTACGCATGCCCAAACTGGTATTCAGAACCTTGGTCCTTAACCTTAAATTTTCTGTGAACATAAAAGTTTCATGATAATATGTAAGCTAGCATGCTTTCTATAAACTCAGAAATGTTGCTTTGTGAAATTTTGATTTTTGAGACAAATGCAACTTTGGTTACTCAAGTCAGTCTAGTAGATGCTGCCTATGCTTTTTTTCTTTAAATGTTTAATCTTGGTTTAATTTCTAATAGTTTCCATATGTAGGCTTCCAAATTCAATTGATTTCTTCAACCAATTTTATGGCTCCCTTATAGATAAAAGTTGGCTTTATTAATCTAGGTCATGAAGTCTCTTTTTTATCGGTCTAAACATCATTGCTCATGGTTGTAATGCCTTTATAACAATATTATGTTTGAGTTGTCCCTCATCGTGTAGGGCAAGTAACGCATACTTAGAGGGAGTTAATCGATTCTTTGACTTTGCATTTGCCAATGCGGCCTATGAAAATAGGATTTTATGTCCATGTAAGAAAGGTAGTAATGACTTGTGGATGGTTCAAAAAGATGCTTATGAACATTTGGTATGTGATGGTTTTGCAACGGGCTATACCACTTGAATATATCATAAAGAAGTTGCATCATCTACTGCACCTATTTTTGACTCTCATGAACAAGATGAATCCCAACAATTAGATGAGATGCATAAGATATTGCATGATGCATTTGCAATGTTAAACACTCCTAATAATGCAAGTGATTCTAGTCATAAACATATAGAGGAGCCTAATGCTGAAGCCAATAAGTTTTATAGGTTAGTTGAAGATGCTAAACGTGAACTGTATCCTGGTTGCAAGAAGTTCAGCAAACTATTTTATATGGTTCAATTGCTTCATATAAAGTGTAAAAATGGTTGAAGTAACAATTCATTCACACCATTGCTCCAGTTACTAAAAAGGCACTCCCATATGGTAAAATATTATCGAAAGACTTTTATGAAGCAAAGAAGATTATTGGAGATCTGGGATTGGGGTATCAAAACATTCATGCATGTCCCAATGATTGTATGTTATATTGGAAGGAGTCTGCTAATGTATCATCATGTGACACTTATGGAGCATCTAGATGGATTGAGAGTGACAAGTTGTCGGATGAAAATGAGATGACTTCAACAAAAAAAAGAAGAAAATACCAACAAATGTTTTATGTTACTTTTTTTTTAAACCAAGACTTCAAAGATTATTCATGTTATCAAAATAACTTCATTCATGACATGGCATAAGGATGGCCGTATAAAAGATGGGATGTTAATTAAGGCATCCCATCGACTCTCCAGTGTGGAAAACGTTTGACTACCTATATCAATCTTTCTCCTTAGATCCTCATAATGTCAGACTCAGGTTAGCAAGTGATGGTTTAATTCATTTTGGAATATGAGCATTGCTTGTTGTTTTGATACCATACAACTTACCCCTATAGCTCTATATGAAGCTCGATTTCTTTATGCTATCATTGCTTATTGATGGGCCATCTCAATCTAGAAATGACATTGGTGTCTATTTACAACCTCTTATAGGGAATTAAAGAATTATGGGATTTTGGAGTCCTTACATATGATGCTTCATGCAAACAAAATTTTTAAATGTGTACAACAATACTATGGAATATTAGTGATTTTTCTAGATATTCTATCT
Source organism: Elaeis oleifera (assembly GCA_000441515.1). Lineage (NCBI taxonomy): Eukaryota > Viridiplantae > Streptophyta > Magnoliopsida > Arecales > Arecaceae > Elaeis > Elaeis oleifera. The sequence continues at coordinate 65,724 of KE505646.1, forward strand.
TGTCTGGTTGGAGCACTAAAGGTCAGTATGCTTGCCTTTGCTATCATAAGGACACTTGCTCTCACTATTGGCAAATGGGCATAAATTTGTTATATAGATCATCATCGTTTCTTACCAGCTGATCATAAATTTTGATATCAAAAATATTCTTTTGATGATACTTTTGAATTTGGTATTGCATCTTCTCCACTAATTGAATCCGAAGTAATGAAACAATTGTAGGGTATAAGTTTCACATGAGGTAAGCACTCTTTCAGCATGACTGGATGTAAAAGAAAAGGGATGATAACTGAAAGAGGCGAAATATATTTTTCTCTTTACCCTATTAGGAGACACTTTTATTATGACATAATTTAGATGTGATGCATATAAAGAAAAATATATGTGATAACGTGCTTGATACACTACTAAATATCGAGGAAAAACAAAGAACAATGTTAAGGCTCATCTTGACTTAGAAGAAATGTGCATACGAAGATCACTTCAATCCCAACAAATTGAAGATGGTAATAAGTTATATTTACCACCTGCTTGCTACACTATGATAGAGAGGAGAAAGAATTTTTTTGTAAAGTATTAAAGCAGATGAAGGTACCAGATGGCATGCATCTAATATATCAAGGTATGTGCATCTTAAAAAGTGTAAAATAGCTGGACTTAAGAGTCATAAATGTCCTGTCATTATGCAGCAATTGCTTCCATTATCTCTATGTGTATCACTACCAAAAAATGTTAGCTCAGTCTTGATAGAGTTTTGTGGTTTCTTTAGAGAGTTATGCTCTAAAGTGGTATAAATTTCGGACTTTCAACGATTGGAGTCTCAGATCACAGTTATACTTTGTCATATGGAAAGAATATTCCTTCCTTCCTTTTTTGATATTATGGTGTATTTGCCTACACATCTAGCAAGAGAAGCCAAGATCGCTGGACCAGTACAGTATCGCTGGATGTACTTTATTGAAAGGTTTGATATTATTTATTACATCATTTGTTTTTATCTATAGTAATTCTTTTCTTGATTTATATGTATCTAAATTATCTAAATATGCATATTATAGGTATTTGTATAAACTTAAATGTTATGTATATAATAAAAATCATCTAGAAGGTTCAATAGCAGAAGGGTACATATTGGATGAATGCGCAACATTCTGCTCGAGATATCTATATGATACAAAGACACAATTTAATCGTTTGAGAAGAAACTATGATAATTGCACTTCTGATCAATAACAAGAAGGATCATCATTCTTTCTAAAGCTGGTTGTGCCTTAGGGAAGACTGAACCATATGTACTTGATCAAACAACAAGAGCATAAGGACATCAATATATTCTATTTAATTATGACCTAATCAGCCCATATCGAGAGTAAGATTTTTAGATAAATGTAATTCTGATTTCTCAAATTTGAAAAATAATCTTTGAAATTATAAATGAGGATGTTTTAATTGTAGGAAACATGTTACCACCATTAAGATGCAGAATCCTCATGCACGACAAAATTATATAAAGCATGTATACTACAATTTGTTCCATGATTGGTTCAAAGTTCATGTAGGTGCAGGTTTGCATATGTAGTGATGAATCAAAATTTTTATATGGATAACATTTAGAATTACAACTAACTTTTTTGTATATTTCTCATGATTGAATATGTTGAAAAATTGCTTGAGGGAAGCGAGGAGCATGTACGAAAAGAAGTTAAATGGCTAGCCCAAGGCCCAAACGAGGTGGCACAAAGATTTTTAGGTTTATAATAAATGGGTTTAGATTTTATACCAAAGAATGTGATTGAAGTAAAAAAATTCAGAATAGTGGGATGGTTGTTACTACAAAAACATCAAGCTTTGCAAGTGCTACGGATAGAAATCCAATTATGGAAGATGTTACTATGGTTTCTTGAATGATATAATTGAACTAGATTACTACGGATGTTTTAAATTTGTGCTATTCAAGTGTGACTGGATGGACATTATAGCTCCAGGTAAGAGAATAAAAAATGAATCTGGGTTTATGCTTGTGAACTTCAAGTAGCTAATTCACACTGAACAAAATTTATCAGATGAACCTTTTATCTTGGCATCTCAAGTAGAATAATTATTTTATATTAAGGATCTGATGGACAAAGGTTAGCATGTGGTTGTCAAAATCAAACTACAGGATTTATTTGAGATGATTGTAGAATCATCTACTGATGACATTGATGCATACATCAAAAGTGAACCATACAATAGTGATCTATTGGATGATGACTTAGCTGCCGCTATTGACGAAGTATATATCATGGACTAGAGTAGATGGTGATGGTATAACAATTGAAATAACTATTGTTGATACGTTTGTGAGATAAGATGATAGTTACTTATTAGGTAGTAGTGAGGATGATTGAATATCTGAGTCATGAATATTTGAGAAAATGAAGCAAAGAATTATATTGTATTTTGTTTATTACAATTAACCATTTTCATTCAGCTTATCTTTCTTATATGGATTGATTGAGTAAATTCAATTTATACATCCTTGTTTGCTTCTAATTATTATATAGAATTTTAGTTTATACATTGTTATTAGCTTCTAATTGTTATATAGAATTTCAATTTATACATTGTGGGCAACTTCTATTTACAATATCGAATTGTTTATAGGTTTAACATTAAGTTTCTATGCTTTTACACATGAGATCTGACATATCATTTTGTTACAGGATAGATAGTGATATTCGCCATGCCATGCAAATATTTAGATAGGATACCAGCACGATCTATAAGCAGTTACTTCAACCAACAACAGCGTGGAGTTTCAGAAAAGCCCAATAATTCTCCACCTCAGTAATCCAATATATCAGCAGTAGTCATGCATAACAAACATTGTCTACATACAGACAGCAGCCTCAACCAACACACATTAAGCACCCCTCAAGCTGCTGATCATCATGTCAAACCAAGTACTACTGATCCTTTGCCCACACAGCAATCCAATGGTATAAATCTTAGTATAAATTATATTCTATTGAGATTGATAGTTCAGTATTATAAAAGTTAGTATCCTTTATTTAGACATTACATAATCTAATTATTTGTGTATAACTTACATATGTGACATTGAATATAATGTATAGTAATAGGAAGAGGGGATGGGGGCCTACAAGATGTGTTGATTTATGGAAGTCCAATGAATGGATGATTGTTGATGTAAATGCATCAGCCAATCTGTAGGACAACATGCAGCAAAATATACTAACTTTTAGGCATAAATGCTTGAAAAGACAATTTAGCACCTATTACATACATTGATTGGAGAGTAGTGCCATTCAGCATGAAGGCAAAGATGTGAGAGATTGTGCAAGTATGTCACATAATACCTCGAATATATAAATCTTCAACTTCTAAGATGTGGTCAAATTGAATTATTTTCTTATTATATGTGTTGTAGAGTAAGGTCCAAATTGATTCAATGGTCAAAGATTGGAGTATATCTTCTATTTCTATAAAGTGGAAGAATTGGAAAAGCGAACTGAAACGATATTCTTTGATGTACATGAGACTGATGAGGAGAAGAGAAATGTTGTTTATACAGATCAAAGGATTTTTTCAGATCAATTGCATATATATTTGCAATTTCTTCTCTCTGATGGAGCAAAGGTAATTGTAAAGTACCATATACATTTTTTAATAGTTTTTCAAAGTAATGAATTTCTAAGATTTTATTATTGATAAAAGAAATGTAGTGAAACTAATAGAAATAATTGTTCTTTGCAAAAGATAACTCACACTACTGGAGTCAAAAGCTTTGCCACAATCAATCATGAAGAGGTTCTTCAAATCATTAATTATTAATTTATAGATTTCTTGTATGTACTATTTGATTTCTATAATGTAGTATTTGATTTCTTATATTCGTATTTGATTTCTATTTGACTTATATTTGATTTCTATATGTATTATTCGATTTGTAGGCTCAAAAGAGACTCGATGATTTGCATTCTACAAGAGCTGAACTTTTTATAATGCCACATCAGCATAAAGATCAAAGGTCAATGAATGATGAGACGGTAGGGATAATTGTTTGTTCAGTTGTTGTTGCTCACTTGTTATCAATATTCATTATTCTTCTTCCTAAATCATTGATTGGTTTATGTTGCAGTAATAACTTCATGAATGCATGGCTGCTAGAGACACACCTGATACAACTGAGCATGGGATTACTTCTGATGATGTGTATTTAGAAGTAATAAGATGTGAGAGACATAGACGAGTTTGCATGGTAGAAAAGGATGTAGCACCTAATGATCTTTGGGGCAAAACATCTCGTTCTGAATACATAATTAGGAATACTATACAAGATAGACAAAAGCTACAAAAGGTAGAAAAAAGATGGGCACTGTAACTCAAAAGAATATTGATTTGGAGGACAAATATCTCCAAGTACAAGCCAAGCTTTCTTTCGTGAAATAAATTTTAGAGAGCTTACAAAGCTAATATCATCAACAATGATTTAAATATAAAAATTATTAAAATTTAAATATATTGTGATAATGATTGTTTAAAAATCTTGTATAGGTAAATGATGCATGTAGTGATCCTAAGTGCTCACCAGTACATCTCATTGACTCATCATCATCAAATCATATTATTTCAACTCATCAGATGATACGTATATTTTATCATCCATCTTTCACTCTCGTATTAATGAATAGAGAATATCCTTGGATGAATTCAATAGTGCACAGAAGTTTAAATCTATTCTGTCATCTTGACATTGTTCTCCCATCAATTTACAACCCACCAGCAAGTGAACAAAGAGCAGAAATATACCTCCAAGAAACACTATCTATAGTCCCATGTAATTTAGTTTATTCGTGACATCAGATGAGACTGTCAATAAACCATCGAATAAAAATAAATCAATTGATGCTTCAGAATGAAACCGACTGCGTTATTATGACTATGATCAATAATGCAGTACACATGGCTATGAATTTCTATTGACATAAAAATGTAAGAATTATTTACTTTGCCAAAAGATAACTAAACAGCTCACCAAATTACAAGAAATTGCTGTTGTGACAATTTTTTTTGATCACGTGCTGAATTGACATTAGAAGATATTAGAAAATAAAAAACTGTAAGACATTTAAACAGATGCAAGTGATGAATATTAACATGAATGTTGCTTTGCTATCAGAGAATCTTATACGTCAAAATACATGAGCGCAAAAGCTTGTCAGGCTATGCTGATCACTTCCAACTATTGCTGATCTAGCTGACGTGCCTGATTCTCAGTGTTGTCTATGTGATTGTTTGTTAGTTCAGACTACAGTACCTGTTTAGTATCGTGTTCTGTACATTGTTGCATTGAGAATCTAGTATCTAGTTGCCCATTAAGGTAATTTCAAGTTCATTGAAGGCTCTTTTAAGGGTCTATGAGTAGTAGCATTTTTTTGCCTCTAAGATCATAACATACTTTCTCAAAGTGTTCACTCATTTCCTCCTATTTCAAAATGCATTAGCTACTCACTACCACTAGAATAGGGCTATGTGCACTAACCTTGGATAGAGACTTTGGGTCACCAATTTGTATCACCAGAATCAGATTTTAACCTGTGTGTAACTGCAGTAAGAAAAGATGTTAAAGTTGATTATACTGCCAGAACGTACTACTGGCATTTGACATTATTTTCAATCGTAGCAAAGCCTCCTTTGGTTGGCAGAACTAGGAAGCGGAAAAGGATGTAGAACAACATCTGTGGAATAAGCTGGACTGAAAAAACCAATGGCGCATTGGTGGAAACAATTATATTACATTCTACAACCTACCATGGAATCTTAAGTTAGGTTATGATATGGACTTGGCATAATATCTAATACAGAAGCTTGCCTAAGGATACTGAGAATAGATCGATAAATTATTTTGAATTTAATGGACATGTAGTTTTGATTAGTTAATTATCATGTATAGATACAATATTGCCACACGTGAAATAGTATATTTCACAATACTGCATGATCATGCAAGACCATTATACTCTTATTTTTGTCTTGCTAGGATTTTGATCAAATGCTAGATGTGTTGATGTCAAGATTTTGATTGCTAGTACTGAATCATATTCTTACTTAATTACAGAAATGTCAGAAAAAAAGAATAAAGTCCCAACAAGCTTGCACCATCAAAGTAAATTGATCATTCTCTATTTTTTCATATATTTATATTTATTTGCTTTGTATTTATATTATATTGATAAATTGAAAACTTTATTTATAGGAAGGAAATGAGGTTATCTTGAAGAGTTCAAAATTGCCACATAAAATTGAGGTGACATGCAGAATACTTATAAGTAAAAATCCATCTAAGATGGTGGGTAATACTATTCTAGGGATTGAATTTTGGAAGATTTATATTGATTTTGTAAGGATAAAAAATGAGTCATTGATCCAGATTGATGGACTACAGAAAGTTATTGGTGATGCTATTGGGTCAACAATTGCATGGCCCTTTATTTTGTATATATTACAATTTTTATCTATTTTTTATTATTTTTATTATTTTTATATGTTACTTATATGCTAATTATGCTTTTTTTTCTTTTTTTGCAGATTAAACTTGTTCAGAGGTAAAGCTCCTAATCATTATGTACATAGTTCTTTTTTTATTTTGTCTACTTGGGATCTTAAAAGATATGTCTACAACTTTATTCAAAGAATTTATACTTTCATCGTTGTTCATTTGGTTATATGAAAAGCTCTTCCTATTAGTTATTAATTTTTATTTGCTTCATGAAAGAGTAACTAATTCTGCTCATTTATGAAAGTTGAATTCAAAATTTTGATTAATTACTTATTTTCAGTATATCAAGTGGATTTAAGATATAGCTAAAAAGGAGAATACTATGTATATAGATATTCAAGTTATTAGATTATATATTTTTAAAAAATAATATATAATGTATTGCCAGCGGGCATATTCATTGTTAACAGGTTATTGCCAGCAGTCATATTTGTTGCTAAATGTATATTCCCAATGTTCAAAGTGCTACTAAATACACATTCCCAGCGATCAAAATTGCTGCTATAAATTAAATTTTTCAGCAATTAAAATTTCGGTGGCTAAAAACGTTCCTAAAACATTTTCAACGAATCTGATGGCTTCGACAATGGTGGCTCTTGTTGGTGACCAAAGAAAAATCATATCTGGCGATGGTGGCTAGTCCAGTGTAAGGAAAAGAAGAAAACAAGTGAGATTTAGTCCACCAAAATTTGGAGAATCGTCGAGACAAGGAGGCCTTTGGACCAAGGAAGGGAAGAGAAATGACATCAAAGATCCTTACATCATCTCTGGTGAGAAGTTGGTGGTGATTTGCCAAGAAATGCTTAGACAAAATCAAGAGAAATCAATCATCTCTCCGGCAATTGTCTGTGGTTTTGAACACAATCCGTGTAGGAGAGATAGGAGGAGGAGGATTTATAGATTAAACCACCAGAGTCTAACGTGTCCTAGGACTCGGGTTCTCCGATGGAATCAGAGGAAGAAGAAGAAGACTCCCATCGGGAGTCTTCCTCTTTGCTTCGCATGTGTGAGGGACATGTGCCAATGGTGGCCAAGCCCAATAAGATTGGGCCTAGCCATTGGCCGGGTCATCACATAGATTCTCTAGGTGTTATTTTTGGCCCCTTAGATTTCTATTCCTCTTCACTGCATCAGCCTGTTTCATTGTAGTTATGCTTTTCCTAGGATGGTTCCTTCATTATTGTTGCTGCTGGGCATCCATGGCTTTATTGTTTCGTAAGGCTACGGCAACATCTATTTACCATTCTGTTTCATATACTATATTGGTACTTTTTGTTTTACCAGCAATAGTGTCACTTCTTATAGATTTTCACTGACAGTATTATCTACCCTTCACTGGTTATTATATTTTATCCTATGAGATTGATAGCTGCCTATGCTCTTCTTTGGGTCTCCTCTCTTATCTTGCAACTTCTCTACAAGCTTCATGGGAATTCAACACTGGATAACATCAAGAGTCCATTCTCTTATGAGCACCATATACTATCTGCTGGAGCTCTCTTATGCTGGACATTGATTACTTTGATTGTACTCTATAACACGTTCACCAGCTTTGTTTTGGTTATATATTCATATTGTTTTATCTTTTACTATTTGTGGGATATGAGTATGCCTTTTGTGAGTTTCCAACTTTTTGCTAGTTTGGGTATGAATCCATTTTTATTATAGATATGCAATCCATTTCAGTCTTGTACATAACATACTTTTCTTTTGTTGTTCCTCATTTGGTTCAATAAAACTTATGCTTCCACTGTTCTACCAAAATAAAATAAATAAATAAAATAGACACAAGCTTATGAAGTATCTTTTGACTCTACGGAGGCAACAAAGAATTCCAACCAAGCAGTGGGACTAGGTGGTTATGGCGTCATGCCAGGAAGTTTGGTTGGAAAGGAAGCCCGACGCCTTTTCTCATGCAAAGGATCGGCAAATTTTAGCTTACATTTCCCTTGACCTCTCCTACTTCAGTAATGCTTACATTTTCCTTATTCCTAAAAACATGGCTCCATTTCTGCTTGTGAATTTTGCCCCATTAGCTTGCTTAATAGTCTGTACTGATCATCATTAAATTTAGCATGCCCTTATTCCTAAATAGATGGCTCTCTTTCTGTTCAGGACTTTCACTCCATTAGTTTGCTTAATAATCTGTACAAATCATCACTAAATTTTAGCATCCAGACCAACCAAATTTCTTCCACAGCTGGTGAATGTGTCTCATCGGCATTCATCGAAGGGAGGTGCATTATTGAGAACATCTTTGGTGCACATGAAATAGTTGCTTATTGTTATAGATCTAGATTTAAGAAGGTGCTATGTAACTTAGACTTCGAGAAGGTAAATTGGAAATTCTTATTGGAAGTGCTACAGACCAGACAGGGGTGGCTCAACATATATAAGGGCCTAAAGCTAAATACTAAAATGAGATATTTTTCTATTCAAATTTATATAAATTTTTACTAGAATTTATTTTCCAGCTTTTTGAGATACAAAATTCATAATTAAATTTTATAATCAAGTTCTTCTTACATTTCTTTTTCAATTGATAATATAACCAATCCATTTAATTTTTCTCGAGACATTGTTAATCTTAAGTAAGATTTTATTAATTTTAGTTTTGAAAAATTTTCTGTCGAAGCAACACTTACTGAAATTATTAACATTATTTTAAAGTAATATATGTATTTGAAAAAGAATCGAGTCTTCTTATATGATTGATAATGTCAATTAAACTATTATCTTCCATTTGTATAATTTTTTTAAATTTTTAGCTCTGAAAATAAATCTAAACCATTAATATCATAATAGTTATTATATTTTAAGGAACATTCAAGATTAAGGCAATATTCTTTCAAACTATTATTGTCTAGTGACTTCAATTTTTTATCGCTAAATAAAAATCATAAATATTTTCATATATCTTAAACTATTCAAATCTACTTTGTAGTGAAAAAATTGCT
>KE505646.1:77959-90265 GCA_000441515.1 Elaeis oleifera
TTAAAAAATAGCTATTACAATTATCTAATATTTTTAAATGGCTAATACAAGATCAACAATCAAAATTTTTAATTCAATGAATCAACTATTAAATAAAATAGAGACAATATAATAATATAATATAAATTTTAAATTAAAATAAAAATTTATAAAAGTTAGAATAATAGTACCTGATTGTTGAATGCTGATTGCAAATAAGATGAATAATCAACTAGTTATCTTGTGTAGTGTAGAAAATATGAGTTAAAGTCTTAGACTATTAAGGAGAAGAGTAAAGAGAATAAGAAAAAAAATTAAGAAATGGATATTATAAGTTGCAAAAAGACTTGGTTTATAGAAAAAAATATAACTGTTGTGCTCAATAAAATATATACCATTAATTGATTGAGAATTGGAGAAACAATTTTACGGTTGAGAATTAATAAGGATTGTGGGAAGTGAGAGTAAACAGACATTTATTAGGGACTTAATTAGGGAAGTGAGAGAATATATGGGTATTTTACTAGGCACTTAATAAGAAAGTAAGAGGATATGTGGGGCCTATGAAATAGCGGTGGCCTAAAGCAAGGGCTTTGGTGGTCTTATCCTTCAACCGGCCCTGAAGGCAGAGGATTCCCAAATTGACTGGATTGATGCCTTATTGACCTCTATCAATTGCAGCCCTAGCTAGTAAGTAGAACACCAAGTAGGTGGATCACATGCAAGCAAGGCCTAAAGCAAGTTGGTTCGATCCCTTGCTTGGATTTGAATAGGCTTTGGGATTGAGGATTTATTTCCACAGAAACTCGATGACATGCATGAATGTTGATAGGTATGAAGCCAAGCAGCTTTCTACATTGATAAATTGTAGATGCAGATCATTTTAATTCATCCATCTAGGCCTGCCTCTCAGTGATAGGAGGCTGCCTAGGGAGTACTGGTTAGCTCTTATCGAAAGTGTCAGCTCTACTCTGTTGGATAGTAAACAGAATTGACTAGCTTAAAATAGCTTTATTGTACAAAGGCAAAGAAACATCAGTGTTTTCCACTACACGATAAACTGGAATGGTGTTTGTAAAGACAGTATAGAAGGTGAATCAGGTATCAAAAATTTAAGTGAGTTGAATCACTCCCTGTTGGCACAGTGGGCTTTGAAGCTTAATTAAGAAGCAGACGCCCCCTCGAGTCGTCAAATCAAACAAGCATGCTACGCGAGGCAGAAGTTTGGGCTTAGAATGAAAATTTCCATTGCTAGGGTATCTCCTCTATGGAAAGACATTACCAAAGACCTAGAGGCCTTCTGGAATTGTAGCTCTTTGAACCGGGCCAATGGCAAGAGTATCATATTTTGGGAGGACTCTTAGGATTTGCAATATACCCCTCTCGTGGTTGTTTGATAAGCTCTTTAGAAGTGGTAAAATCCAATACATTAGTTGCATCTCATTGCAATTGGAGGAGACAAATGTGGTCTTTGAAATTTTATGGCCCTTTATCAAGATTAGAGTCCAAGTATCATGAGGCCCTTCTTCAGTTGTTATGGCCAGTAAAGCCTACTCAACTAGTGATACCTTAAGATGGAAACTCACCAATAATGACAACTTCACCGTCTGCTACAAGTTCATCAATTAATGTGGAGTCCTCTGGCCATTCTATAAAGCAATTTGGAAAACGGTTGTGCTTGAGAAAGTTAAAGTATTCATGTGGTTGGTATTAAAAAAAAATTACGTGCAGGAGAAGTTTTGGCGAAAAAAGGCTAGGCAACAACATCGGGGTGCACTCCGTGGGGCAAACTTTGAAACTATATCGCATTTTTTAATCAAATGTCCATTTGCAAGAATCTATGGTTTACTCCAAGAACTCCGCTTAAGATAAGGGGTTGGCTAAGAATGTTAGGGACCAATGGACCTCTTGGCGACAAATGAGAATCAGAAAAATTCTCGGGGCTTATTTGGATGTCTGAGCCCAAAGTCCCATGGGACTCATGGGTTGGGCCAAGATAACCAATTAAATTAAGCTAGGTTAGGTGCATATTTAAAAGAACTTAGAGAACTATTAGAATGGGCTGGCCTAAATCCCATAGGGAGAGAAAATAATCTGCCAATTTATAAAATAGGCCTAATCCAATTTGATTTAGCTGATTGTCTTAACCCAACCTATAAATTTCATAGGATTTTAAGCTCAGATATTCAAACAGACCCTTAGAAATGGATGGGATCAGCTATCTATGGCAATTATATGGCACATCTGATTGGAGAGGAACACCCGCATTAATTTGATTCTTCACAATGCTTTGCAAACATTCATTCTTGGGGGAGCATTAGCTAAAGAAATTGTTGAGGCTAGATATTGAGGAAAAAAGTCACATAATTCATTCATTGCTTTATAGTACACACAGCCAACATTATTGAAGGAAATAATTTATAAAAATGGTATATTTTTATATTATAATGAAAAGATTTTGAATTGTTGCACTATCTGAAAGAATTTTTTGGTCAGCTTGATTCTCCATGATTTTTGGATTGTATGCTGAAAGGAAAGATTTTGAATTGTTACACAATATGCAAGATTCTTTTAATTAATATGATTCTGCATGATTTTTGGGCTACATAATTTTTGCCAATAGAAAATATTCTGAATTATTGTACTATATACAAGATCTCCTGATCAATGTGATATTCCATGATTCTCAGTGATACACCCCTGCAAATTACGAGATCCATCAGAGACACCTATCTTAGAATGAAGAAAGGTGAACTATTACTATGATAGAGGTTTAGTCAATGCATATGTAAATTGGTCTTCAATAGATACATGAGAGATTTTTAAAAAACCTTTGAAAACTTTGTCCCACACAAAATGATAATCTATACTCTATAGCAATATGTTTCATCTTGAAAGAGCTTGAACAAACTTTTGCAAAAATGAGTTATTATTGTTTTGATGAGAATTAAATCATCCACATAGACTACAAAATATGCAATAATACCACCATGAGAATAAATAAATAAAGAAGGATCGGGCTTTGATTGAATAAAGCCATACTTAATAACAAAGGTGTTAAGAGCTCAATACCATGCTTGAGGAGCCTATTTGAGTCTGTAGATGGCCTTCTTAAGTTAACATATATGTATAGGCAAAGAGGGATCAATGAAACCCATTGGTTGTTGCATATAAACCTCTTCGGCAAGGATACCATACAAGAATACATTATTCACATCTAGTTGTTCAACTGTTTATCTTTTTGCTAAAGTAATATAGAAGATAACTCTAATTATAGTTGGTTTTACCACTGGATTGAATGTATCATGATAATCAAGGTCAAGTCTTTAGCAGAAGCCCTTAGCAACAAGTCTTGCTTTATAGCGAGCAATATTGCCATCAGAATTTTATTTGATATGAAATATCTATTTACATCCCACTGTATGTTGATTGTGGTGAGATGAAACTAATTCTCAAGTGTCATTTTAAAGAAGAGCATTGAATTCATTTGACACAGTAGCCCACAAGTTAGGGTCCTTTAGAGCTTGAGATGCATATGTTGGTTTTTGAGCAGGGGGAGGAGATGTTTGATGACCTTGTATAGTTGTTTTGATTTGAAGATATTATTTTAGGACCTCATGATCATCGGTTGTGTACTGTGCAAGACTGGGTTAGAGGTAGAAATGGATGATTGTGAGGAGGAAGAGGGCTGATTGGGCATTTTATTGGTGGATGGCAGAGGTGAGGAATTAGGACTCATGGGGGACATACGAGAAGGAGTTGTAGGTGAAGATGGGGGACTTATGTAGAGATGAGGAGTTGCGATACAATTATAGTGGAGTTGCACTTTGGAGCCTCGAGCATGATGTTGGTGGGGGCGAGATGCTTCATGCAAAGTGCCATACAAAGATATATTATTACTCAAGAATGACAACTATCTTGGTTGGTCGAAGCGGATAGCATAAGATGAGGACCAGAGTTGATTTATGAGGAAGCCGACCATGTAGAGATATTCAAGGGATCACTTGAGGAGATTTGAGAATGTAATGAAAAGAGAATATGGATTCATCAAAGACATCATGATGCAAGATATAAATTTCTTAGTGCTAAGATTATAACATCTATAAGCACTTTGATGCAGTGAATAACTAAAAAATATACAAGGTCTAGATCGAGGATCAAATTTATTTTGTGTATGGCTTTAGCCAAGAAACACAGACAACCAAAGACACAAAGTTTAATAAAAGATGGATAGACATTGAATAGAGCTTCAAAGGATGATTTGAGATTAAGAACTTGTGTATGTAGGCAATTAATTAAATAAATAGTTGTTTGAAAAGGGTAGGACCAAAAAATGAAGGGAGAAGTGCTTATGTTACAGTGTTAGTTCGATCTCAGCAATATACATATGACGATGCTCCACAGAACCATTATGTTGGGTGTGTGAGGAGGAGTTGAAAGTGAGTGATGTCATGAGATAGAAAAGATTTTTAAGTTTCTGAAATTCACCACTCCCATCTGAATATATTGAAATGATTAAAGTACAAAAATAATTTCAATCAATTTTGAATTTAGAAATAGTGAAAGATGTTGGACTTGTTTTAATAGAATAGAACCATATATATACTTGGTACAGTGGTCAACAAAATTGTATAATAAATGAAACAACAAAATCAAAGGCACAACTATCCCTCCTTCCTCTATTTCTGCATTTCATTCTCTATTTGGCCCGATCAGTAGGTTGCACAAGTATTGGATCCCATACATCAGTAAAGAAGATCAAGAGGACTATAACTTGTCAGACCCAATGCATTAAAGGGAAGCTGATGCCTTTTATTGCATTGGCACAAATTATAAAGTGAGATTAGAGTGGATTTTGAAAAGGAGGGTAGTTAACCAAATCTCAAAAGATGTTGAAAAATTTGAATAGAAAGATGGCTAAAATGCTTGTGCTAACATATGATGATGGATGAATACCAACCTTAGTACAAGAAAATTCATTATTAGCGATGGTCCATTGCCGTCGCTAATAAAGGAACGCCGTCGCTAATGTTATTAGCGATGCAGCGCCGTTGCTAAAAAATCATCGGAAAAAAGATCGACACTAAAGTAGCATATTAGCGACAGTAGAGTAGCCATCACTAATAAAGGTATTAGCAACAGTATTTCGTTGATTATAATATTTTTAAATTAAAATTAAAATTAAAATTAATAATTAATAATTAATAATTTAAAAATAATAATAGTGACGGCATTCCGTCTCTAATAAGCCGTTGCTAATATCCTTAGCGATAGTGCTTCCATCGCTAATAATTATATTTTTTTTAAAATAATTTTAATAATTATATTGATTAAAACTTATTATAATTTAATTTATCAGTAATTATATTTACTAAAATATGTTATAATTAAATTAACAAGCATGGATATTATACCAATTAACAATCAATTATCATCATTATAATAAAAATTAATATTATATATTTCATCAAATTAATTATACAAATAACACTGCTCAAATTTCAAATGCATTATATCAAACTAAAAAAAATTAATGGAGATCGTCGTCCTCCTCCTCCACCTCCTGCTCTTATATGTCCTCTGCAGCAGTAGGTGAACGAGAATCAGATATCCTAGTAACCTATAATAAAAAAAAAATATTATTAACAACTTTAGAACTAAATTAATTGAAACTGTAAAACTATTGTAATTGATACGCCTCAAACCTAAACTTTTATGGAAGGATATATTTTAATATACTACTCTAATTTTTGAACGAATTATTTTTACATATTTCATTCGATGATACGAAGCTATAGATACCCCAACCAGTACTCCATCGGATGGTTATGTTGAATTTTGATCCTCTAGATACTCCCTCCCTTCCGTTTGAAGTCTAAATCGGTACGGATGTATATATTTCGATATACTCCTTCAATTCTTAAATAAATTATTTTATATATTTCATTCAATGATACGAAGCTATAGACACCTCTGACCCATCTATCAAATGGTTAAATTGAATTTTAACCCCTTGATATTCCTCCCTTCCACCTGAAACCTAACAAGTATGGAGGGATATATTTCGATATGCTTCTCTGATTCTTGAACGGATTATTTCTACACATCTCATTTGATGATACGGATATATCTACACCTCCATCCCATCTATTGGATAGATAGATTAACTTTTGATCCCTAGATCTCTTTCCTCTACTCAAGCCTAACTATGTGAAGCTTCTAAATATAAAATTTAAATAAGTAAAAAATTATTAATACTGCTTGACTTACCTGCTGTGATGGCTGTGACAACAAGCTCGGTTGATTGTGTAGATATAGATCCTGAAAAATCTCAACCATCGTGTCGTGGATGGTATCTCAGAAGCTCTGAGATCGCTGGTAAAAAAGCCTCTGCACGATCTCCTCGACATGTGCATCACCCCATGTTTGGATCGTCAAGAGAGGAAGATATCAAAGACCAGTGAGCTGTTGGAGGGTCAAAGCTATGCCCAAACCCTATGTACCGACTTCTGCTAACCCTCCGATGGCCCTAAGTAATCTCTTGAGGTCAAGGAGGGGCTAAGAGGAAGGATCCTCACCGTGCCATGCTACGACGTAATCTGCATAATCCGCCTACATAGTTTAAAAATTCATTAGTGCTATTATACATATTAGTATATATAAAATTTAATAAATAATATTTATTTATCATAATCTATCTGGATCTAGAATCTAAATAATCAACGGTCCTCCTAGACTGATGTGTGGTCTCTCACAACTGCAGCTACCGTGGTACATGACCCAACTGTTGTTTCTACAATAAATAAAAAAATTAAGTTAATAAAAAATAACATATGATCAACTAAATATGAGATTAATATAAGTTAAAATTTTTACTAATCTATTTGCTATAACATATGTGTCAATGGAGCCACCAGTGTGCTTGATCGGATCCTACTGGACGGTCCGATTCTGTCGAACCCTCTGCCATCTATCGGAGTACTCCTTACTATTTCATTGGTCATAGAGGGCCTCCCATACATCTATCCGCATCCAGTGATCCATGAAAGATTTTTAGTCTAATGGTGACTCGAAACTGAAGAACTCAATAATGGCTTGCCTGAGGTGGTACAGTCCATCCCAGAGCCTATGTATGGCAACCTCCTTGAAGGTCCGACGGTCGGCCTCCTCATCCTTAAGAGTCTCAAATTGATAGTATAACTACAAATAAAGGATGATATATATTAATAAATAGAATACAAACATTCCAATGTACCATGAATTTAAAATTAAATACCTTTGACTTACCACGAACATCTCCCATACAGCATCACGAGCCCCCAACGGTCAACTGGAGAACTCGTTTATCGGCCCCGGCATCAATCGTTGGATGATTCTAATAACCACATGAGACACCCCAGCTTCCTAAATATCCTGTAAAATTGATTTTGAACAATAAAAGCTGATTCTAAAATAGATAAATTTTTAACATATTCTTTAAAGATCTAGTACTTACGAGCAGCTCTGAATGTGCATGAACTCTCTATCATCTGGTCGAGTCGGAGGTGCCGCGAGCTAGGTGGATCTTCTACCATGGTGCTGAGGCTAAGAGCTAGCTGCTGCTCCGTGTGACTGTGGGATCAAAGGTGATCCGACATCATCCGAACCTGAGAGTAGAAAAGATCATAAAGAATATTATATTAGATAATGAAGGATAAATAATCTAATGAAGAATTTTTAAAGTATTAAATTTATCCCATGGTGTGGGTGCTGCAGAACCATATGAGCTGTCCGCACGAGAGTTATCTCCTCTAGAGCTCTATCCTATGGAGCTTTTTCCTCAGCTAGCATTGCTCCATCCTCTGAGAGTAGTCATCCTATAATCTCTGAAAATAAAATAAATAAATTCATAAATTAATTATACAATTATGGCAAGTAATATAATAATTGAAATGATACAATCCAAGTTTGAAAAGTAATAAAACAAGCACACCACAAAGACAAAAATTACTCCATCTGCCCTGGGGTCGATTCTGATTATTTAGGAGTCGACACCTCCAAATCTAAGGTCAACTCCTACTGTGTGCCACTCTTCTCCAGTGTGCCATAGTGGACTCCTTTGACCTTGGAGTCGATTCCTTCGACCTTGGAGTTGACTCCTTCTTTCTTGGGGTCGACTACTCATCGGTCTCTTTAGATATTTGGTACTCATCAAATTCTTCTTCTGATTTTTTCTCTTTCTCCTCTTCTTTCTCTTCTTCCTCTTCTTCACCTTCTTAGATAGGATTGTCCTTTAAAATAAACTCAGTATGATCTACCTCCTCATGTTATCCATCACGTAGGAGAATTCCTGGAGCATCCAACTTTGCATCTATTAAAGACTGATGAACTCCTAATATTTTATCCTCCTGAAAGTATTCTGGTAAATGGGACTCTTCTTCTTTTTCGAGCTCGTAATGAATGGCTCGAGATTTAATTTTACATTCAGCCCCCCAATCTTTTCTTTCTCTCTCTCTTGATAGAAAAGAGTATAATACACTTGAACAGCTTGTTAAGCTAGTACAAAATGATCGTTGACATATGCTTTTGATCCATGTTAATTTCAATAAGTCGATGCCATGGATCAACCTTCATATAATTATCTATATCAAACCATCGACACTTAAAAGAATAACACTATTACCTTTAAGGTGGGTCAACTTGATCACTTCTTCGAGGATTTCATAGTAGTCACTCTCTGTCTCTTTCCACCAGCTGCCCTTTATACACACACCACTGTTCATTGTACTCTTATGATATCTATATTGCTCGATATGAAATTTAAAATCATTTACATTACAGCCATTATAATATGTCATATATTTTGATAGCCCGTAACCTAATGGTCTTACCTTTTAGGTATAGATTCATCCTTACATGACCTACATATTACAAAAAAATAAATTAAAAAATTAAATAAATGATCAGACAATAGTCACTTAAGAATTGGTGGAACTAATTTACAAAGTTCTGTGAGCGCTGAGTGAAATTTCTCCTTGCTTATCATCAGATTATCCCATCTCAGCATCTCATCATATTGTCTGTACATACATAAGATAAGTACAAGATGACAAATGATTAAAGAGTTAAGATTAGGATGGATACTTACTTAATATATAGGTCGATCTTCGTGCAGTTTAGCAAAACATATGTCTCTACCTATTGAATTTCAATATTAGTTAATACCCGACGAACCTCGTGTCCAAATTTACGAGTAAGATAGGTGAATATTAAAATCTCCACCTCTGATCCCTCACCACCATCATCATTTCGATCCACTTGAGTCAGCTTGTCTGTACACTAGGGTTAAAATAGTGTCAGTTGAAATTAAATTTTTTTTAATTATATAAGTCTCCACAATAGAATCTTTAACTCTGACCTTATTTTTCACCTTCTTCTAGAGATTGTGCATGTATCTTTCAAATGGATATATCCACCTATATTGCACTGGTCTCTCGATCCTAACTTCGTGTATTAGATGAATTACGAGATGCTCTATGGAGTCAAAGAATTATATTTTTAAACTATCCATATTGGATAATCAATTGACCAATATACATAATTCTTCCATCGTATAAAAGTATATAAACATACAGATGTCGTAGATATGTACATTAATCAAAAGATGGGTCTATGGTAATATGTAGTGCAGTATTTTAAATTTTAAATTAGTGGGTTCCAAAATATATAGCATCATTGCAAATAGGGATAGTGGGGATGCTATCCCTCACATTCGGACTTGAGATGTACCAGACGACTAAGCCACGCGAGCACACCAGTATGGCATCCAGGCAAATCCCACCCTAGAGGTTTCAAAGTATCGACAGCATTACAAATAGGGTTGGAAATAGGTCGGGCTGAGCTAGGCCACACCCTCTTTAAGCCTGATCTAAAAATTTATTCGAGCTTCGGACCAGACTTAGAGCTTAAAATTCAATCGTCGAGCTGCTCCGACCACCATCAAAGTAGATGAGCGGGTCAGAGCTGGTCCGACGGTGGTCTGACCTCGAACCCTACCATCAAAGGTAGTAAGGCTACTTTCATCGGAGAGCTTCCTAGAGTGGTTCCTGTTAAAATTTTATGATTTTATGCATGCATGATTTTTTAAATAAGTACGTAGTAGAATTTTAAATTTTTAGATTAAATCTAATTTAATCTAAGCATGCATAAGATCAAATCTTCAAACCATAAACAGGATCATCATATGTGAGATAAGATTCAGATACAGAAATTAAATAAAAAAATAAATATAAACATACCTGAATATGGATCAATCTTCAACGCGAACTGATGATCATGGATGTCTTCTGAAAGTTCCTTTTAGCCGCACAAGCATCCGGCCTCTACGGGTATCCACACGAGACTCTGATCTGATCAAAAGCCTTTTGATCTCATCGAGGTACTAGCTCCCTTACAGAGATCGTATCTTGACGGTTGAAAATTTTTTTTCTCCTAAGACTCTCTTAGAGAACAAGAAGATGTAGGAGGATTTTGATCTCTATGCTAGAGATCATGAGAAGAATCTTTTTTTTCTTTCTTCCTAAAATTTATGCACCAAATCTCTATAATAGAGATGTAGAAATTTTATCCAATTTTTGGATAAAAGAAAGAGGAGACATCCATGTCTAAACATGGACAAGAGGTGGAGAAGAGGATGTCTTAACAACCAACAATTGGTTGTTGTAAGAAAGAAGAGATAGGGACCTACTCACCTCATGCCAAGGATCATGCACACCGCCCCTCTCCCTTGTTTTCTCCATGTCTTTTTTTGTCGTCCCAACCTGATCTCTCTCTTTTCTCCAAACTGTCCCAAGGTGGTGGTTTTATAGGCCAATCAAAGAGTCCTAGATTGGGTAGAAGATAGAGTCCTAAACGCTAAGGACTCCACCAAATATTGGACACCACCCATATCAAACTCTTCACACCTATATTACATGGGAATAAGGGAGTTTTAAAGCTTTCTTACATGATAAAAGAGAGGAAGTGGCATCAAAAATCTGGTAGGGCTTTGGTTACAAAATCAAGGTGGCGTGAGGTGTTTTGGTGCATGGATTGGAGGAGTTTCAATCTCATGGGACTCTTGTTTAATGTGATTGTTTAAATCCAATAAATATCAATTAATCTTAATCATATTAGGACCAGATTAGACTCAAAAAGATAGAAAATCAAATCTGATTTGGAGCCCAAATTATTTAGATTTTATGTCACCTAATTGGAGGAAGAATCCTAGTCCTATTAGACTCTTTCTTGATGCTTGAGTCAAACTTGATTTTAATCCTAATACAATTAGGATTTGGTGTACCCATGGAAATAAGAATTTTAGTCCAATTAAGAATACATGCATCCTAGTCTAATTAAAAATTGAATCAAATCCAAATCCTAATTCAACTGAGGCTAATCATCTGATCCTTTTGGGATTATCCTATAACTGTATTGGGATTGATCAAATCAAACCCATAATGAGTCAAATTTAATCCAATCAAATTGGACTTGATACAAGCTCCATTGCTCAATCAAATTGAGCCAATTAGCAACCTTATTGCTAATTAATCTTCCTATAACTTACTAACTCTTTAGTAAGTTACATGATGCAATATTTGCATTGAATTAATCATCAATCAAATTGATAATCAAATCCTGTTACGATTCATAATCGTAATTCAACCATTTGATCAGTCAAAAGTCTCTTTTATGTATAACCCCATAGGTTCTATTCTATCTCGTAGTAAGATATATTGTGATCTCTATTACAATATCATTAAAACTCTTTTCAATGGATTGGAACAATTTCAACTCTGCCCATCAAGGATCATTGATCATCAAGATGATCCTCATAAGTCTTACAATCCACCAGTGATACCTAGCAGTATGTAGTGGCAATCTAGCAGAATAAAAATGAACCTCTAAGTACAGTTAACGTATGATACAGTCCCTCTATCGTGAGTTCTGATCAGATGGCAGGTTATGGATAAATCGTCAAACCTCAACATCGGTCATATGATAGATTCAATCAGTCTGAGTCCATATATGATTCTATAAAATTTTTTTCCATCAATCACACTGCTATGACCATAGACTTAAGGACTCAGCCTCTTAAATCTCATAGGACTACTCCCTTCTGCTAGGATCGATAGATCTCATCTTGATGTACACCCACTTCTATAGTGGACCAACTATCATCAACATCCACTACAAGGGCTCTTTAAGACCCATGTTGATGTATCAGTCAAACTCCAGCAGCCTCACTGCGAGCAGTAGTACCATCTCAGGTCAAAGGGCCAGTCATACAATTACAACATCGAGAAAGTC